>NWBR01001066.1:0-18335 GCA_002914575.1 Entamoeba moshkovskii
ACTTTGGGTGGGGTTGGTCCTTTAATGGTCTGTACCCAAGTTGCTGGTACTCTTCACCTTGTCGATGTTATTAAGGGAACTGAAGTTGAATTATATGCACACCAATTCTTCCAACATCCATTTAGAACATTGAGCAATTCGAAGAATTTGGTTGAATATTATGTCGTTGAGCTCAATAAAATCGGAAAACCAGTTGGGAAATATCAACTCGCTGAGTGCCAAATCATTCGCTCAGAAGACTTCGGAGTGACCGAGGATTATTTGTACGTTAAAACTGTATTTGGTAATTCCATTAAAGAAGGCGACACAGCCATCGGTTATGATTTGGTTAATTTAAATGCAAATGACGATGACTTTGAAGCCTACCAACAACGTGGATTGCAAAATGGAACAGTTCCTGAAGTTGTATTGATTGGAAGAGGGCGTTTATAAATAACAAAATTTATTCTTTTTTGTGTTTTATTGTTGTTTGCCCAAAACTAGATTCGAATTATAACTTTATGGTTGTGAATAACAAAATAGTGTGGCCAAAAAGATGGTAAAAAGTGGGAAAAGAAAAGGCAATATTTTTAGAACAACACAAGATCTAATACATTTTTTAATAAACATATAATTTTGTTTTTTTTAAAACGGATGAGGGGAGGAGTTGAACTGTTAAATGAAAGGATATGAATTCAGTTGAAAAGCAACTTGTCGGTGGAATTGAAATTAAAAGGGAAACCACTGAATGGCAAGACGCAATTGCTAAGGTCAACAAATCAGCATTAAGTGCGGAAGAACAACAACTTTATGACCAAGGCAATATTTTATATAAAGAAGCACCCATTGAGGAACACAATCCAAATGAAGATAAATCATTGAAAGAAATCGATGAATTATTGGAAGATGACGACAGTGATGATGAACTCCAAAAAATAAAAGAAAGAAGATTAGCCGAAATGAGGGCCATTGCAGAAAAAAATAAATTTAAAGACGTCGTCGAACTTACTGCGGGTGAATATAAACAAGAAGTCACTGAAGCATCGAAGGAATGTTTTGTTGTTGTGTTGCTATATAAAAATGGAATTGAGGGGTGTGATATTTTAACTGCAAGATTGAACGAACTCGCACGTAAAAAGAGGAGCACAAAGTTTGTAAAAATACTTAGTCATTTGGCAATCCCAGATTATCCAGACAAACTTCTCCCCACGTTGATTGTTTATCGCAATACAAACCACGTGAAACAATTCATCGGGTTGGCGGAATTTGGAGGAAATAATATGACTTGTGATGACCTCGAATGGGGATTATCTCGCGTGGGAGCAGTTGAAACCACACTTAAATCTGATCCCAAAGAAAAGAAACACGCAAAGTTCAGTGGAGGGATGTTTTCAAGAGAAAGGAATTCGTCTGAGGATGATGACGATTATTAAAAATTGGAATAATTACATTAGTTTTGAGATTTTTTCTGTGCACAAACCAAAAAGGTTCAATTTTTTAACTTTTTTTTACTCAATTTTTTTGGTTGACAAAATGAAGAAGATGCAACAACAAAGGCACCAATATAGAATTTTAGGTTTTAGAACTGTTGGCTCTTTGTAAATTAGCATTGGGTCGAAAAGATATGTAAAACAATTGACTTAAAAATACATTGACGAAGCCCCAAGATGTAACTTTTTTGTTTTCACACCAAGGTCAGTGTAAAAAAAAGGGCATATCCCAAAATTTTTTTGTAAAAAATGAAAAGAGAAGAAACATCAATCCGTTTTTAGTTTTTTATAAAAAGAAATTCTATTTTGGCGCTTGTTTTCAAAATCTTAAAAAAATGAACTGCATTCATTTATATGAAGCCATTATTTTTGGTTGTTATTCTTTTATTTGTTGTTAGTTTTGCTTCTGATATCAATAACTACACAAGTTTATGCGGAAATGAAGTATTTGATTCTGCTGAAGAGGAATGTGATGGTACTGATGGTTGCGGAGAAGATTGTCTATGTTTGGAGGGATACATTGCTGATGGGCTTGGTAATTGTAGCATGTCTTGCACATATGGCAAAGCGTGTTTGACCGGGTGTATTGAACCAAATATTTGTGAACACTGTGACACCTCTCTTGGATATCGTTCGGATTGTCAAGGGTGTTCCAATGGATATATGTGGTTTGGTGAAGGGATTTGCAAAGAATACAACGCATCTACCATTATGTCTTGCATGGATTTCTTTCAAAAAGCCGAAGAAATTGCAAATGACAATGGTGAAAGTAATTTATTCCAAGTACACGCCGGAGGTCTATTAAATACTCTTGGTGAAAATGGGTTGTTACAAGTAAAACATGTAATTAATTTTTCGTCACTCTTAATGAATGGATGTACCCGTTATGTTGAGGTAAATAAACCATATACCTATGGGGTATGGTTGAATTTGACTGTCGAAGAAAGTGGGTATTACCAAGTTGAAGTTGACAAAAGATACTCCAGAGAAGAGTTGGTCATTGCGGATAACCAAGAAATAGAAATAGGAAGTGCATTAGGGCTTGTGGCCCAAGATGGGTGCCCGTCAACAATAGATGGCAGCGAAAAAAACAATTGTATTTTAAGAAATGGTGGATACTCAACCTATGTATTATCACCAAGAGCAGTTTTTTATCTTAAAGAAAATGTCAATGTGTATTTATTTATTCACCGCAAATATGCATCATCACAAATGGAAGATTTTAATCTTTATATTAATAAAATCAAACACATTTGTTCTACTGATTATCAGAAGATTGAATGGAGTGAGATTGCAACAAATTTATATTCAGAACAAATCGATCTTGAGAATACTGTTTTATCCAGTTCAATTTGTTCTGCAAATCGAGTAAAAGGGAAATGGTTCAGATTAAAAGGAATTGATCATACTGTGTCAATATCGACTTGTAAATCAGAAGAATTTGATGTTAGTTTAGATTTAGTTGCATTTAATCCAACTGATTTTGGTTATGACCAATCTTCCTTAACCATCAATGAAGTTGATTGTGTTAATACGACAAATGTCCAATGTGTAGTTTCAAGAACTGATGGATGTGGTGAAAATTCAAAGTTAGCTAAGATGACAGTAGCCCTTTCTTCGTCTTATGTGTATTTATTGTTTGTTGGAATTAATGAAGAGTATAATGCCCAAGTTACCTTAGATATTACATTTACATGCCCATCTGGATGTGGAGACCATGGTGTTTGTTCTGATTACTTAGGAAAATGTGAATGTACGGACGGATACGTTTTTAAAAATGAAGGATGTACCTCTTGTGGAAATGGTCGATTGGATGAAGGAGAGGAATGTGATCTATCTGTTGAAGGTTATGTGGATGTTCAATGTGAGGAAACTTGCAGTTGTAGAGAAGGAACTCTACCAATGGAAATAGATGGCGTAACAAAATGCGCCATAGCCACTTGTGGGAATGGAAAAATTGATGATTATGAAGAATGTGATGGAGGATTTGGATGTGATCATTGTGTTTGTGTTAGAGGAACAAAGAAATATGCTGAATCAAGAAAGGAATGCATGGTATCGACTTGTGGAAATAAACAATGGGACGAAGGAGAAGAATGTGATGGAGGAGATGGGTGCATTGAATGTGAATGTCAAGAAAATTGGTTCCCACATAAAGAAGCAAGTTGTACAACTATTCCACCAAAATTCAGACAGTTTTTGTATTGGGGAACCGCATCGATATTTTACATTATTGTATATCTATTTCTCTTCTTTGCAACATTGATTTTCTATTTCAGATTGACAAGAAAAATTAAACAACAAATAGATGACGAAAAACTCAACATATTCGAGAATGTGGTTATTCCATTTGACAAAACTCATTCACAATTCATTGATCTAAGCAAACCCAATTCATATTTCAAATTCTCAACAACGAAAATTGATTTTTCAGATAGTAGACCTGAAATCAACGAACCAATTACTACCAAAGTGAGTTTATCAAATATTTGGAAAGAAAATATGCATTTTACATTCCATTCTGGCGATTATACTAAATATGAAATTATGTGTAAACCTTTTACTGGAACTGTTAAACCAAAAGAAAGTGTTGAATTAACAATTTCTTTCATGGCCAAATGTACCACTCTATTAAATGAAAAAGTTCCAATTACAATTAGATATGGTCATTTAGATAATATTTTAAGGGATATCAAGAAAGAAAATCCAGATATTATCGCACAAAACTCACAATCAAGTCAAAATAGTGAAAGTGATGCCCAATCACACTCATCTGGAACAAATGGGTCTCGCTCTCAAATAGCCTCCCATCCATCTTCTGGTCAGAAATCACATCCTTCCAAATCAACGCCAAGTGGAAGTGGTAAATCAGGTTCTGATCTTTCAGGCAACAAAAAGAAAGGAAAACATTCTGCTTCTAAATTCCATGTTTATTTGGCTCTTCAAGTCGAATCTGCTTTGAGTACAAAATTGGATTATGAAGAAATTCATTTACAACATCCACCAATTGGAGGAGGAACATTCGGTATCGTATATAGAGCTGATTGGAGAAAAGTTGATGTGGCAGTTAAAGTTTTAAAAACTGATTTAGTTAGTTTGGGTGAACTTATCCCAAATTTCATGCAAGAAGCAGAAATGATGGAAAGAATTAGATGTCCTTTTATTATTAATTTCATCGGAAGTGTAATTACTTCTGATACCTTATGTCTTGTCACTGAATTCTGTCCATTAGGATCACTAAGAAAATTCATGAAAACAAATGGAATGAGTGAAACATTAAAACTTAGATTCTGCCAAGACATTGCAAAAGGTATGGAATATTTACATGAAAACGATATTTTACATAGAGATCTTAAAACAGATAATGTTTTGGTATTTTCTAAAAATCCACAAGACCCCGTTACTGCTAAAGTTAGTGATTTTGGTACTTCAAGATCATTTATTGAGTCTTCTGGAAAAACACAATTACAAAACATTGGAACACCAGTTTATATGGCTCCCGAAATTACCAGAAAAGATCAAATGACATTGAAATCAGATGTTTTCTCATTTGCCGTTTGTATGTTAGAAATATGGTATGGAAAAGATCCATATGACTCAGTTAGATTCCCGGATTCCGAATCAATTCTAAGATTTATTGGTGCTGGGAAAAGACTTGAAGTCGATTATGGTTGTTTACTGAAGGATTTAATAGAGAAATCTTGGAACCAAAACCCAAAGGATCGTCCAACATTTAAAGAGATTGGAGTTGAATTGAATACCCTTTATAAGAAAATGACAGATAAATCTAAATCAAACAAGGACCATTCTGGTTCAACTAAAACTGACGGTAAATCAAAAGAAGTTTCAATTTCCGAGAAAAAAGAGTCAACCACATTTACAACAACCACAAATACCAATACTACCGAGGAGAGGGATGCGAAAGAAGAATCAGAAAGAAGTGAAAGTATTGACACAAAAAATAAAAAAGAACAAAACGCATCAAAACCAAATGAGGTTATGGAGGAATCAGCCGAAAAAAGGCAGTCAATAATAAATATTCCTATTGCCGATGAATCACTCGCGACTGAACAAACTTCGAGTAAATCAAAGAGTGAGAGTAGTAGTTTGTCTTCTGCTTCTTCCTCTTCTGAAAATTAAACTATTTTTTATTAAATTTTTTTAATTCAAAATGATCTTTTAATTGAAAATGATTTACTATTGTTCCAAATGTCATACCATTTTATTTTATAGAGAGGATGTCGTGTTGTATTCCCCTTTGCAATTTTCCAAATGCGAAAATATTACATTTTGTGAATCTTTGAGGGCTGCGCTGCCAGTTCTTGAAATGCATTGTTCGCAATGTAATTCCACCATCGGAATCGTTCAACAAAAGCCAATGTTATTTATTCCTGATATTGAAACTATTACAACAACAACAGAACCAATCCCCATTATAAGTTCAAATGATGGGTCAATTCATTCCCAAAATTCATCTCCTCAGATTGATGACAAAAAAGAAGTCGAAAATGAACAAAGCGAAAGTCGATTTATAAATTATGTGAAGGCAGCTTTATATTGGGGAGGTTTAGCACTTCCAGTTGCATTGGCTTTGTTTGGTAAAGAAAAATAAAATTGACGATATAAATTCAATTTAGGTTCAATTTTAATCATTTCATTAGCTAAATGTATTTTAAATCACTCATCATAGTCAGTATCTTCAGTTTTTAAATCAACTTTTGAATTGATATTCAATTGATACATCTCTGCGGTTCCAATATCATCTTCCCCGACAAATTCGAATTGATTAGCATCTATATCTTCGTATTGAACCCTCTGTTTAACGATTTTCTTTTGAGTAACTTTCTTTGTTGCTTTCTTTGTATTTTTTTTCTTTCCTTTAAGCCACAAATCTAGTTTCAACGGATCTTCTCCAGACATATCCCTTACTATTGTTCTTTGGGCTTGTGTTTCTTGAAAGTATAATAATCGATTCACTTGTTCTTGTGCTTCATCATATCCTTCATTTTTACGAATAATTTCAAGTCTTTCCCCACAGAAAAAACACTTCCCTGGTCCTTCTTCTGAACAATGAATTCTTCCACATGAAAGACAATTTCCGATTGCCCTATGTGATGTTCCAAAACAACCACATTCAGATCTACCTTTTTGTTTTTCAGAGCACACCTTCATTTGAGGGAACATTTTGAAGAAAGAATTGAAATAAAATATTAAGTTTGAATCTTGATTTTTTTAATGAAAAAAATTTGATAAAATAAAATGGTCCTCTTTCAAATTCAATTCCTTTTTTTCAAACGCCCTTATTTTAACTATTCGTTAGGGTTATATTTTAATGTTATGGTTGA
The DNA here is from genome assembly GCA_002914575.1 of Entamoeba moshkovskii. Lineage (NCBI taxonomy): Eukaryota > Evosea > Mastigamoebida > Endamoebidae > Entamoeba > Entamoeba moshkovskii. The sequence continues at coordinate 6,815 of NWBR01001066.1, forward strand.
TCGTGACAATAATTTATGTATTGATTTCAATTCTGCTCTTTCTTCGGATGAACAGCTCGCCCTTGTTTGTTGGGTTGTTTCTTTTGGCAGAATTCCTGTGTTTGTTCGAGTAAGTGGAGGATTCTTTAATACGACTGTTCCATTTCTCGCAATTTTAAGTGGGGCGAAATACGGAAGTTCTTCTTTTTTATTGTCCGTATTAGAATCTGTTATATTGATGTTAAGTTGAGATACTTTAGGAAGTTTTATTGGAGTTTCTGGATCATCAACTAAATCCTCTTCTGCAATTGATGACAAATCTATTGTTCCGCCCCTAACCAACGAAGTATTCATTCTACTCAAAGCAATTGGTTTTTGTTTAGAAATTGAACTCTTTTGTTTTCTAAATTTCAATGGAATCATTTTAATTTTTGTGTTACATTTCTCTCCATTTAAAACATCAACAATATCAATTCCATATCTTGAATTAATATAACTTGCAAATTCCTCTTTTAACTTCGGATCTTTTTGAATTTCTGTCATTGAATTAATATTCTTCTTAAAAGTGGGTAATTCGCGTGTTAAAAATTGAATTGCAACTGATTTATATAATTCTTGAGAACTAACTAAAGAGACTTCTCTTTCTCTTGCCAATTGTTGTACATTACTCAATTCACTTTCGATGTTACTTTTTTTCATGTCAAAATTAATTTTAAGATCTTCTATTTGTTCGCTCATTAAAGAGTTTTGCTGAGTTAATTCAACAACTCTTTTCATTAAATATTCTTTTTGTGCTTCAATTTCTTTCCATCTTTTTTCATCATCTTTAATTATTAAAATATTTTCAATTTCGCCATTCGATATTACAATTTCACAATTACATCTCAATGTTCCATTAAATGGTTTTTGGTTTTCATTCTTTTCAATCATTTCTAATTTCTTTAAAGTCGCTGCGTGACTTTTTTTTTCCATCATTAAATCATTGATGGCTTTCGTTTGGCTTTGCGCCAATGAAGCTATTTCCACTTTCATTTCATTTACTGCAGTTATCATTTTATTCACATTTTCCTTTAATTTGTTATTTTCTTCTTTTTCTTTTGAATATAATTCAACCATAAATTTCAATTTTTTCATCGCTTCACTCCACGATTCCAATATCTCACTCGTTGCCATTTCTTCATTATCATCTTCATCACTTGTGCTATAATAATCCGATGAATTTGAATAATCGTCACTATAATCATATTCTGGTTCATCCGACATTCTAGGACTTGGTTGAAAAGAACACGTTCTCGACGAGTTCTCTGCCATCTAAGAAAGAACTAAAAACAAAGCGCCCTACTTTTTTTTTCAAACAACTCACAAAAATTTGTTTTTTTTTCTATTTTGTAACATTTTTAATAACAAAAAAAATTTCAAATTGTTTTAAATGTAATTCATTTGTGTTCTATTTTCCATTCTTGTTTTTGTTCATTCTTTCTTGTTGTTGCTGCATTCTCTTTGCTGTTTTTGATATTGCATTGCCTGAGGCCTCTGCCATTGCTATAGTTTTAGCTCCAATTTCGCTACATTCTTCTAAAACATTAATAGTTTGTTCATTGGTAGTTTTAATTCGAATATAATCTTCTCTGTCACTTTCGCTGAGAATTTTAAATGCAATATCTTCATTACCTCCCAATTTAATTTGACCTTTGATCGGACCACAATTTAAAAATGTTTTCGAAATTGTAGTGTCGCCATAATCAAATATTCTTGAATTTGGTTCAAATACAACACCTAATTGTTGATTTTGTTGCTTTAAAAATCTGATGTATAATTCATTAACAATAAATTGTAATGAAACACTTACCAATCTTATTCTTCCTTTTTCTTTGGAACTGTAATCAAGAGCAATGTTCATATGTAAAGGTCTTGCTCTCATAAAAATTCCAGTCATTTCTCTGATTAAGAATTGTCTTGACAGTAATTTCTTTTTTCCAGGAGTTGTATCTTCAATTACAACTCTATCATCATACAATGTCATTAATGCTGGTATTAAGTTATCTCCTTCTAATTTCCACAATATTTTAATTTCAACTGTTTTGGGGGGTTCACGTTGTAGTGTTTGTTGGAGAATTTGAACTTCTTGAGTTGGTTGATGAACTACTTTTGTTTTTGTGTATCGCAATTTCAATTCATATAAAACTGATTTAGTTGCTTTAATGCTATCTTCAATTTCACCCAAATATCGATCAGTCTGATCTAATAATTGATCGATCATTGCTATTTTTCTTTGTTGTTCTTCAAGCATTTGGTATGTATCTAATTTAATTTTCTTCATCTCTCCGGCCGTATTCAATGCTTCTTCGGCAGTTTGAATATCAAATTTAACTTTTCTTGCAAATTGTTCACCACATTGGACGGTATGTTGTTTATAGATATTTAGATCAAGCAACGCAAATGGATATTTAAATAAATAATACATTAAATTAAAACATTCTTCTGATTGTGAAACTGGTACAAATTCATACCTTCTTCCTTGTTCATCTAATAAGATAATATCATTAGTCATATCTACAACTTCAGATATCTGTATTTTTATGGACATCTTTTTGCCGTAAGAAGACTTAAAACAAAAATAATTTTGAGTAATAAATATCTTTCCTTTTATGTTGGAATCCCCAGTTTTATAATTAACTGTATAATTCTGTACAACATCTTCACTTTCACTTAAACTAAATTCCATTCTTATTTCTTCATTTAATTTTATAAACTGAGCTGATTTCGATTTATCTTCTGATTCTATCCTCAGCGCTGCTTTAGTATTCATCAAATGATTTCAAAGATGTTAACGTCATGAATAACTTAAAATCAAGAATGAGGAAGTTTTGCTTAGAAAAAACTGAGTTCGCAAACTCTACTATCAAAAATTATTGACTCGTCCGTGTTATTTTTGCAATTCTAACGAAAATTGATGCAAGAAAAAATGTTTAAAAACAAAAAAATAATTCAAATTAATTCCTTTTTTTCCCAAAATGTTCTAAAGAATATTCATTTCTTCTTTCGGGCTGTTAGAAAAGTTCTATTGCATCTATAATCACGTAAACACATCATTTTATCAATTTTAATCTTTCTAACAAAGTCATTTTTTTTTTTGGGATTTGCTTCGAAAAAGAATATGGAACATTTTTCGATAATGTTTTTTGTGACTTTTCTTTCGATGTCATTATAAATGTAATTGAAGTATTTCGGAGAAATAAGTGATGTTCAAAATATAAGTTGGTATATCTTTTATTATTTACAAATATTTTGTCAACATAACAATTCTCTTTTGTCATGTTTTGTGCTTCAATTGAAATGGTATGGTTTAAATATTCTATTTCAATTTGATCAAATAAAGGTGTTCCTATAATGTATTGATTTGTTCCTGGCAACGCACTATAAAATCCAAATGAATTTAAAATAAACCAAGCTGACATTTGCCCATTATCTTCATCGCCACAATATCCATTTTGATCATTTCGATATACTTCATTTAATATCTTCCTAATGACTGGTTTGGGAGTATTTGGTTTATTAATAAAAGAGTATAAATACAGTATATGTTGAACAGGTTCATTCCCATGAGCGTATTGTCCCATACGTAAATTAACCATTTCAGTCATTTCATGAATCATATCGCCATATCTTCCAATTTTAATTGTTTCATTTAATTTTCTAATTGAATTTAAAGAATATTCAAAATTATCTTTCCCTCCTTTTAAATTTATTATTCCATTAATATCATGTACAGCACTAAATTGATATTGAATTGCATTTCCTTCAACAAAAGGATCACCCCATCTCCATTCATCGAATGGTTCAAATTTTCCAAATCTGTTTTTTCCTTTAAAATAACCATCCGTTGAGTCAAATAACCACTGATAATTGGTTAGTTTTTGTTCATATTCATTTTGAATTGTTTTATTGTTGATTGCTTTTGCGATTTGATAAATACAAAAATCATTATGTGAGTAATCTAATGTTTTTGACACAGACCCTTCATGCCTTGATTCTACATAACCAAAGTCATTATAATAATCCAATCCATCTCTTCCCAATGCAGTGTTAAAATATTCTTGCTTTCTGTCTTGTATTAAAATATCGAGAATGTTTAAATCAATAACTTCTTCTGTTGAAAATAATCCTTTTTCGATGCTATCAGCTATAGCACAATTGATATGATTTCCAATCATACTTTCCCTATGGTTTGGAGAAATCCATTGAGGAAGATGACCACTTTGTTTAAATACATTTAATGCACTTAAAATTATTTCTTTTGCTCTTGTTGGATTAAGAATTTCGATCAAAGGAAATGCACCTCTTACGATATCCCAATAGCCGATATCAGTGTACATTTTTCCATTATAAATTTTGCCATCAAATGGGGATCTGTATTGTCCAAACTCACTTATTTCATGAGGAAATAATAAACTGCGATAATAAACTGAATAAAATAAACTTTGAATTGTCTTATTTGAATTTTTAATTCTTATTTTATTCAATTCTTTATTCCAATGATCTTCTGCTTCATTTTCTATTTCTTGTAATAAAGAATACTTCGAATTAAATTTTTGAGCATTTTCAATAGAAATATAACTCATTCCAATAATCATTTCAACTTCTTTTTCTTTTAAACCAATAACACACCTTAAATTATTTCCACTTTGAACTTTCCAATTGTTCTCATTAAAACAATCAAAACTAGTCATAGTACTGTTTATTTTTATTGAAAAATACATTGCAAAATGACTTGGGGATTGTTCATTACATACTTTCCCAATGATTTCTTTTGAATTAATCATATTTAAGTAATGTTCACCATTTCTTAATATTATATTGATTGAATACTCTTTCTTTGAACTAAATCGAATACCTACCACATTTTTTGTTGTTGACAAATAAGTTTTAACCCTTCCAATCCTTAATTCGGCATAAAATGGCTTAACTGCCATAAAGGTATATGACAATGCCTTATATCGATCTTCAATTAGTGTTGGCTGAATAATCATTGAGTTATAATCGCCCATCCATGGGGATGGCTGATGTGTAATTTTAATTCCTTTAATATCTTCACTCCCATACTGAAAAATCCAACTAGTATTTAATTCTTGTGTTTGAAAAGTGACACAATGACTTCCAAAAGGAATTCCAATGCAAGGATAAACGTTTCCATGGCTCATTTCATAACTATTATTTGTACCAATAAATACATTGACATCATTAACATTTGCCTTTACACTGACAAAAACGAATGAAATGAGCAAGAGAGAGTTCATAAGGAAAAAAATGGGAATAAAAAATGAGATCCAGAAAAAAACACAAACAACTACAAAACAAAACAAATTAATATTTGTTATTCTTATCTTTTTGGAATTGGAGCTTCAATACCCAATCTTTTCAATTCTCGTCTTTTGCAAGAAGCGCACTGGCATTTGTTTTGGCAAATAGGACATCCATCACTTATAAATTTATCTAATGAACTATATTTTGATATACATACCTCACAAAATTTGTGTTTAGGGTTAATTGAACATCTTAAACATTCGGTTTTACGTGTTTTGCAACGATGGCAAGACACATTATAAGCTTTTTCCAATAACGGTCGAGAAGGAGGTTCAAGTTCCATTGGGATGTGACCAACTCCTTTTTGCACATCATTATAAACTTCTTCAGTCATTATTTCAATTGTTGAGAACTCTTCTAATAAAGCAAAAACGGGGGCCATACAAACTGATCCAAATTGTTTGTATTGAATTGCATATTGTGGTGGAATTAGTTGTTTTGAGGCCATTTCTGTTTGGATTGTTTCGAAGAAGTCAGTTAATGTAGCCGAAGAGGGTAATTCAACATTAATTTGTTGTTGGGTATTTGGGGGTCTTCCGACCATGACGCAAATGTTCATGGACCCATTGAATTGGGGGACAATGTGTTGGACTTGTAATTGGTGTAACATGGTCAAATGATTTCCGCACTAAATTTTGCAGTTCGATCTGCTTTTGTCAATCGCTATTTTGAGTCTTTGGGTGTTTGCTGTTGGCAATTAATTTGCGTAAAAAAAGAAAAAAAAAATGTATTTTTGTGAAAACAGTTTTTTTTGGTTTCTTCAAAAACTTCTTATTATTTATAATAGTTTCTTGTATCATTTTTATAGTTTCTTTTCATTTCGCACTTTGATGGGAAGAGTTTTTTTGCGTTAATAAAATAAAATTTCCTTAAACTAACTGCATCCCTTCCAATTTTGTTCTTTTTTTTTTGACTTTGTTCCCTTTACAATCAGGAAATTCGGAATAGCAAAGTGGCTCTTTCTATTTTTGGATGTGAAATGGCGTAATTTCAATGAACAAAATTGTGTTATGTAAACCAATAAACAGACGAGAACTGAAAAATATGGCCGAACAGAAAAATTAAATTTTGAGATAGAAAATAAAGAAAAAAAACAAAAGTGGAACTTTGAATATAGTTTGGAATACGAATGGCCCAAGCGATGAGTTGTATTGACATGATAAAAATGATGGACGCGGATGACAGTTCCGAAGAATCGGGACCGAATTCCCCAGGGGAAGAAATAGACATTTCATTTGCGAAATATAAACAATATCTTAATATGACAGGTTCCCAAATTCATAAAAATCTGTTTGCGCTTCAGCACTTACAAGAAGAATCAACAAAAAGTATTGGGGATTACTATCGAGTTTGTAGTTCAGGTGAATTATTATTAAAAGATCAAGAAAAAAAAAGTAATGAAGAAATGTTTTTGTGGATTGATGGCAAAAAAGAACTTTCAATCCCAGAACAAATGAGTTTTGTTAATGACCGATGGAATGTCCCATTGGCGAGTGCTAAATATAAAGGAATACCAGGATTTTGGGGACGAATAATCAAAAGATTACCATATTTTACACCAAATATCAAAGAATATCCAATTATTTATAATATCAAAAATATTGATGTAATTAAAAAACCATTGGAATTAGTTGAAACTGGATTTAAAGTCAAATATCAAATTTCTTTTCAATTGAATGAAAATGAATTTATTTCAAGTGGTGCTTTAATAGAATTAAGTTATATCTTACCTAAAAAATTCCCATTAAATCAATTATTTGAAGCAAACGTAATAATCGTAAACGATAACGTTTGGAAAAAAAAATTGGATTTGGATGATCAATCCAACCCCCATTCAAATTCTTTTTGTGACGTTTTTACTACTCAAAACAAACAAAAACAATTTGTTTATTTCTATTATTTAGTTAAGGAATGTGTACCTAATAAAATGCGTTGGTTCGATGATTCCATTGTTCAAGTCAAAAATATGAAAAATTTGTCATGGTGCGCTATTAAAGAATTTGATTATTCAACTGAATGTAATGAACACATTATTGATGACAAAGCTTCTTTGTCTTGTGTGCAACAATAATTAATTTCTTTTTTTAATTACTTTTATTATTACTTTTTGGATTTTATTTGAATTCACCAAAACTAAAATTAAAAATCTAAAAAAAAAACTTTAAAAAAAATATTGTTTTGTTGTTGAAATGAAATTGATCTTGACCTTCATCATTTTACAATTGGTTTATTCAACACTTTGTAATAATAGCAGAACATTTTCAATCACGAAAGTTAAATCCGAATCCATTTTTCAATTAATGTATGGGAAAGACCGATCGATTGCGGCTGTTGGTTGTAATAATCATCAACAAGTTGCAGCTTGGTTAAATATAGTCAATAAAACACCTCAAGTTTTAAAAGTTGAATTAAAATATTATTCCAGAAAACGATTTGACAAAAAATTACCAATTCATGTCGCGGTAAACGAAAAATGTCCAACACTTCCAAATGATGTTCATTGCCTCGCAAATGAAACTAAAATAGAACCAACAGTTTCATTTATGTTAACACCAAATCAATCAGTTCATATTGCTTCATTTGCCAAAGATGGAAAAGAAACATTTATAACAACAGAATGGATAAAAATTAAAACAACACCAACAAAACAAACAATTGGCAAAGCTAAAATATCATTAACTGATTTGGACACAATTGAAATATTATCTCAAGGAATAAACAATTATGTACGTCAATTAGGAGGAGAATTAGAGAAATATGGAAAAGTACCACATATTGAACATTTATCACCCGATGTTCTAAGAAGAATGGAATTAATTCGAAGAAATAAACCAATTCAAATTAATATGAATAACAAACAAAATAAAAACACAAATAATAAATCCAAAGGCAAACAAATAACAAATAAAAATGATCCAAATGGTAAAAAAATATCTTTGAAAGACTTAATGACAATTGCTAAACAAAATAAAAAGAATGTGAGTAAGGAATTAAAAAATAGAAAAGGATTTGGTTTGAACTTTACTAATCCTTTAACTTTACAAGGAAATAAGAAAAGTAATAGTGTCGTTTCTATTATGAAAACAAGTGACTATGCAAATATGACAAATAGAATTGCTCGAAATGTTGTTTTAGTTGCAGTTTGTATTGCTGCTGTAGTTTTAATTCCATTAGGAATATTTGTTGGATACCAAACAATAACAAACAAAAGACGATTAGAAGAATTTAAGTCATTTTAATTATAATTTTCAGATTCAATTAAGTTTTACATAAGAAGCGAAGAAGAAAAAGCAATAATTAAAAAAGTGAAATAAATAAGCGTCATTTCATTTAATTCTTCCTTTTTTCCTTTTTTTATAAAATTTTAAAAAATCAATTTATTAAGAACTTTATTAAGACATTCATGGAACAAGTTACTGGAATAGTGGAAGGTGGAATATTTTATCCTGATGATATTTCTTTACCAAAATTTAAAACTGAAGAGATTGGATTTAAAAGAGTTATTGGAACTTATGACAAAAAGAAAGAATTGTTTGTTTGCAGTAAAAGAACCATTGAATTATCAACAATTCTACCCAAACAATATTATTTACAACCCCAAATTGAAAAGAAAATAAATAAAAGAAAAGATTTATGTTCATATGATATTATTACAATTGATTCAGATAAAGCTAAAATATTAGATGATGCAATTCATTTTAGGAAAATAAGTGATGATCATATTGAAGTTGGAATTCATTGTAATGATTTCTCAGATGAAATAGATGTTCTTGGAAAAGAATTTGCAAGAGCCAAAAAGATATGGCTTGGAATAATCAACACACAAGGACCTCTTTTTGATTTTAATTTTTTAGAAAAGAACAGTTTACAATTAAATAAAAAAAGTAATGCATTTTCAATTATTTTTGAAATCGATTTAAAACATCGAAAAGTTATTAATATTTCTTATGGAAAAACTATTATTCAAATCAAAGCCCAATTGACTTTTTCTCAATTCGATTTAATTCTTGCTGGTAAAGTTAATGGAATCACTAATTTGAAAATTAATGGTATCACTAAAAACAATTTGTCTTCTTACGTTAAAGATATTATGTCTCATGCCCATCAAATGTTTGATGGTGAAATTGAAGATGGCTCTGATGTAATTCAACGTTTCGGAAATGAATTCAATAGAATTCTTGGAAGTGAATTAAAAAGGGTTTATGACGATGTAGCACTTGTTAGACCTTGTTCAAATGGTGTTTATGCGTCGTTTAGAAGTCCACTAAGGAAATTTTTTGATTTATGTGTTTTAAGACAAATAGAAGCGATGGCATTTAATTTTGAAAGAGACGTAATGGTAACATGGGTAGCAGGAGAAAGGAATGAATATACATTTAAAAAAACGTTTGGACTTGACTAATTGAATTTTTGTGTTTTATAAAGCGATTTCTTTTTTTAGGTTTTTTTTAAAAACAAGAAACATCTCTTTTTTCCAAAATCAACATTTCTTTTCTCCTTCAGTAAGAACTAGTTATTAAAACTTCAAACTTTAATTACAAGATGTCTAATTATAAAATAATATAACAATTAGAAAGAACATGAAAAGATAAAAAAAGGAGATACAAAAATAGGTTAAAAAAGACAAAAAAACATTCAAAAAGTCGGGAAAATGAAGTAAAGATTTGAAAACGAGAACTCTAAAAAAAATTATTACAACAAAAGCAAAAAGAGATGTCAGGACAACCTCAAGGAAGTAATAAAGAAGAAGGTTGGGTTAGAGTTCAAATCCAATTGTTCACATTATGGATGGATGAAGTAATTCAACAAAGACAAATGAATGTTAAAGATTTATCAGTTGATCTGAAAGATGGTATTCGTGTGATCAATTTCTTTGAATTACTCTCCAATAAAACTTTAAAAGAAAAATACGATTTAAGACCAAAGAATCGTATTCAAATGGTTCATAATTTGCATTTGGCAATGCAATTTTTGGAAAGAGAAATGTTAGTGAAGAATCCAGGGTGCTTTGCTGAAGATGTAGTGGATGCTGATATTCACGGAGTAAAATTGATTCTTGGTCTTCTTTATACATTGTATAGAAAATATCGTTTAAGTGCATTGGTTGATAAAAAGAAAGGAAAGTCAATGAGAGAAGAAGATGCTCTTTTAGAATGGGTCAAAGAAGTTACTGATGGATATGGTGTTACTGTTGAAAACTTTAAACATTCCTTCAATGACGGAAAAGTATATTTGGCATTGGCTCATGTTATTGGCGATAAATCATTTGATTTCGAAGAATTTAGAAACAAACCAGCAACTGAAATTCTTGAAAAGGCTTTTGGTGTTGCTGAGAAAAATGGAATTCATAGACTTCTAATGGTTGATGAAGTTGCTACTGGTGATATTGATGAAAGAGCTTTGGTTTTATATACTTCTCTTTATCATCATGAATATATTAAAAGAAAGAAAATGGAAGAACTTCAAGGTGATGTTCAAAAGAATCAAGCTCAACTTGAACTTGAAGCTAAATCTAAGGATGATTTAATCAAGTTAAATGTTGAATTAAGTGCTAAACATGATGCATTGAGCAAAGAACTTAAAGAAATGGAAAAGCAATTAGTTGAGAAAAGAGCAATATTATGTGAATTACAAAAAAGAGGAGTAGAGCTTGATCAACTTCTTCTTGAAAAGAAAGAACAATTTGGTAAAACTGATTTGGAAAGAAATGATGCCGAAGTTAATTTGAAAGCAGCAGAAGTCTTATTTAGGGAATTAAGTGAAAAATATCAAAATTTCGTCGACGTTGGAGAAGATGATAAAGAAGAAATTAGTGATTTAACCAAAGAAGTTGAAGAATTGAGAAAAGTAGTTGAAGAAAGAAGAAAGGAATTGGCAGACATGAAAGAAAAGGAGGGACAATCAATGGCAAGTAAATATGTTGAAGAACAAAAGAAAACAGCTTCATTAAACCAAAAAAAAGAAGAATTAATGGAAGAAATTGAAGAATTAGAAGAAGAAGTTACTGTGTTAAAGAAAACTGTTCAAACTGCACAAGATGATTGTGATGAAGATAAGAAAGATTTAGAAAAAGCTGGTGAATTACAAAAATTATATTTGAATGTTAAACCTTTGGAAGAGAATTTGAGAAATCAAATTGTTGATTTACATAAATGGTCACCTTATTTGAAGAATGAAG
>NWBR01001070.1:0-99897 GCA_002914575.1 Entamoeba moshkovskii
GACAGTATCAACCAAAACGGTGACCGCCATATTTTTATCCAATGGCAGTAATCGTTGAACAACCTTACCAAACATATCGCTCATCATTCCCGCAAACCCAACCTCTTTCTTCTTTTCTTTTGTTAAACGAAGATATTCCTGAGTTTGTTTTAATTTCTTCATGTAATCCAAAGCATTTAAAGAAATTCCTTTTTGCTCAATCACTTTTTGAATTGCATAAATATCATTTGAATTTAACAAATAAATATAAAATAATCGAATAAGATCATTTTCATTTTGAATTCTTTCGATAAATGAATTAAACGCAATTGGATCGACATTAATATGTGACATTACGTTATCTTCATAAGAAAACAGTAAATCAATTTCTCTTGACTTAATTTCCTCAACAACTAAACGAGCAATTGACGTATGTAAATCGATTTCTTTTTTTAAAGTTCGGATTTGAGTCATTTTCTCACCATACTTCGCCATTCCTTCACTTTGAAGCATTTTCTTTTCTTCTTCATTTAAACTGATTTCTGCGTTCTCATCAAAACTTAATCCAAAACTATTTGCGACAACTTGAAATTTCTCTTTTTCACTGACTAATTCCTTTGTTTTTGTTTGGATAACATCGGTCACATCTGGAATAATTGCAGATTTACAAGTTTTCCAAAAATTCGATGTTGTTTCAATATCCTCCCATTTGTCATTGATTTTAACTCTATTCATTTTAAAATCAGTCACTTCTTTAATTAATGCTTGGTAATTCCATCCATGTAATAATCCTGCTGAAATATCATGATTTCTATTTGTAATTAAAAGCAATGGCCTTGTTGATACTCCTCTTTGAAAAAATGATGGGTTTTGCGAATTAAAAGTATTTAATTTCTGCGACAATTGTTGTGCAATTACATTTTCCAAACTCCCGTTCCTGGCTCTGATGATTGGAATTTCCTTCAATGAAACACAAACACTCATAAGTGCGTTTGTAATGTTTTCAATCGAAACAAGTGCTTTTTGTTCATCGACATGTGGGTCATTGAATTGTTGGTAAGAATTCGACATTGATAAAGTAAATAGTTGAGGTTCTAAAACATGATAATTAATATATAAATCTTGTATTTTATATATTAATGATTCAACACGATTTCCAATACAGCAATTAGCAAAGTATTGAAGTAAATCATCGGAGATTGTTGATGAAAAACAAAGTGTAAAATTTAAATACATTTTTGATTTCATATCATTCATTATTAAATCCAAATTCTCTTTTGTTGGCTGAATAAAATATATTGCGGGTACATCATCCAATATTTGTCTCGATTGGTTGATGTGAAGCATTAAAGTAACACCGTACTTTCTCACATCGCCAATTCTAAGTTGAAGAGATAATAAATCGCTATTGAATTGATCGAAAACAATAACTTTCCAAAACAAGTCATCTTGACTTAAGAATTCATTACTTATAATATTTTCATTTTGATTTAATTTCAGCATATTAATTAAAACTTCTTGCTGTTTGTTTTGTAAATCCAAAACGCCTTTACTTTCCATTACAAGAATACGAATAAAAGTGGTGATTTATTTAGTTTTTCTTATTTTTATTTTTGTGTTTTTGGAAAAACAAAAAGAAAATTCAATTCAAATATCAATTTCCATTTAATGGGGCGTATTCCCCAGTTCTTGTTCTCTTCTTCAATAAAACAATCACAACACAAACAATAGCCACGACTATTAAATACCCTCCAATCACTGAAAAAGTTACTGCAGTTGTGGTGGTGCTCTGTTCGATGGCAAATACACATTCCATCATTATTGCAAGAATTAACTCAATACCAACCATTTATTATGTTTTTGTTATTTTAAAGATATTCTTTTTTCTTTTTTTTTCTGTTAAACCCCAATACAACATTTCATTGTTTTGGTATCATTCACAAACAAACAACACAACATTCATTTAACACAACGATCACAAGAAGAAACACAATTGATTCAGCTTTCTCTTTTTTTCAAATTTTGTTTTTTATTTTTTTTCGAAAGTTAAACCTCAAATTAATATTGAGTTTAAATAAAACTGCTATTGTTATAACTCATCACAGATGGCCGAACAAACAACTGACACTCAGAAATATGACAGACAACTAAGGCTTTGGGGGGAAATCGCCCAAGCAAGACTTGAAAGCTGCAGGGTTCTTTCTATTGGAAGTGATTGTGTTGCAACTGAATTTTTGAAAGCAATTGTTCTTCCAGGAATTGGATTCATTGGGATAGCAGATAATCACATTGTTGATTCAATTGATCTTGAAACAAATTTCTTTGTTGACACTGATACTGTTGGGCAAAAGAGAGGCCAATGCACTCTTACTAATATTCTTGAATTGAACGACCGCGTTAAAGGTGAGTTTTATGATAAGTCATTCAAAGAAATCCTTGAAGACAACGTTTTCATTCAATCATTTGATGTCATTGTTTGTTCAAATCAGAATCACCAAGAAGTTATTGATTTGACTTTAAAAACAAAACACACAGTAATGGAAATTGTTACAAACGGATTCATCGGGTTAGTTAAAGTTTATGTTGGCTCACATGTTGTTTTTGATAATGGGAATACTAATGTACCAATGGACTTAAGAATCCCACAACCATTCCCCAAATTACAAGAATTCTACAATTCATTCGATTTGGTTCATTTATCCAAAGATGATCATATGCATGTCCCATTCCCTATTATTTTGATTTGGGCATTAAATGAATGGAGAAAACAAACAAACCAAACTGGAATTCCAAAATCAAAGGAAGACAAGAATTTGATCAAGGAAATCATTAAGAAGCAATCATTTAACTATTATGCTGAAGAAAATTTCCAAGAAGCTTTCCAATTTTCATTTTATTGTTGGCAAGAAACTCCAGGTAATGTAAAACAATTGTTGAATGACAGCAGAAGTACTGCTTCGTTAAAGGGATTAACCAAAGAAGAAATTGAATTCTGGGCATTTATTGGGGCGGTTAAACAATTCAATGAAAAGAATGGAAGATTACCAATTGATTCTGGAATTAAAGATATGATTGCAAGTAATGATTATTTTGTTAAGTTACAACAAGTATTTACTTCTCAATTGGAAGATGATGCAAAAGAAGTATTGGAAAACATTCAAGAAAGAATTAAAAAGGATGGTGTTGAAGGAATTATTAACTTTACAACAGACATGGTTAAAAGACATTGCAAGGCTTTGAGAAAAATGAATGTTATTGACGGAGTTGATGGAACTGTAAATCAAAGTTGGATTGGTCAAGAATTTTTATTAGACTCACCAGAATCTAGTTTAATGTATTTGGCTGTGATGTACGCCTCATTTGATTTCCAAAAAACCCATGGCAGATTACCATTGGATACAAAAGACGTTGATGAATTGTTTGATTTGACAAAACAAGTTTTTGTTTCAAAAGAAATTGAACATGAAGTTGATAGAAAATGTGTTGAACAAATATGTAGATTTGGAGGTGTACAAATTCATACTGTTGATTCTGTCATCGGCTCATTTGTTGGTCAAGAAGTTATTAAATATGCATCTTATCAATTCGGTGCATTGGACAACACTTTCATTTTCAATACAGAAAGTGGTAGTTCGATAAATGGTCATTATTGAATTTCTTTTTAAATCATTTTGTTTTTTAATGAAAACAATGTCATTTCAATATCAAATCAAGTTATTTCTTTTTTTTACTTTCGTTGACATTCAACTTCTTAATTCTTGATTTTGGGCCATTAATCTTTTTTATTTCATTTGCCGTTATTGACCCAATAAAACATCCTTTAAAATTCAAGTTGTTAATAACATCGGCAGTAATTGATTCAATTTTACAATCTCTTAAATCAATATTACATTCTCCTTCAATAACAATAGATCCAACATCACTCCTTGACAAACTGAAATTTTGGGTTTTCACTTTCAAAGAACCAAGTTTTGGAACTTCTGATATGTCAACTTTAGAAAATTCTATTCCACTCAAATCTAATTCTTCTTGTTCTTCTCCAACATGGAAATTAGTTGATCCATCGCAATAATAAAAATACGAACAACCTTTCAAAACAGCAGTTTTTCCATCTTTGTGAATTGTGATTTGTCTTGGATCAACACGATTAGCATTGTTCCATAAATTGATATTGGACTGAATATTCTTCATTTTATTGAGATCTAATTCCATTTCATTTTCACCCAATTCATCACCATTATGATTCCATATAAATTGTGTGTGTGAACATGATGAAAATTCTTCTAAATTATCATCATTGATATAAATTGGATCACCACTATATCCATACTCAAAGAACTTTTTTAAATAACACGATGAAATATCAATGTTAGATTCAAAACTACTTAAAATCAATGATTCTAATTGAGAAGGTAGTTTAAATGTTAATCCTTTCTTTTGAGATGATTTAAAAGAAAGCCCTTTTAGTTGAAGTGGAGATAGATCAACAAAATTATCAGCGAAACCATTTGCAATACCTCCTATAGATAATCGA
Source organism: Entamoeba moshkovskii (assembly GCA_002914575.1). Taxonomy (NCBI): domain Eukaryota; phylum Evosea; order Mastigamoebida; family Endamoebidae; genus Entamoeba; species Entamoeba moshkovskii. Next base: position 4,514 of record NWBR01001070.1, read on the forward strand.
TCAATTTCATATTTCTTTAATAAATCATTAATAACATAAAGTTGATCAAAAACATCACTTTGCATTGAAAGTGAGTCATTAGGATCCCAAATGTATTTGTTTTCGTAAGGAAGAGTTGGTAGGAATTGTAAATTAATAGTACTTTTACAAATAACTCTGGTGTAGAATTCACAATTTTCAGATAGTTTTCGAATAATATCTTTCAAATCATCCAAATTTTGATTTATATCAAACCCAGTCTCGCTTAAAACAATGATATATTTTGTTTGTTTTCTCACAGAGAAATCAAATTTAGTTGTTAACGACATAAAACAAGACATTGAGCAAATAATTGTAACTTTTCTTAATGTTGGTAAATTTAATATTGGTGTCATCATAAATTCACAATAACAATTTTGAAATACAACTTCTTGCAGTTGAGAATAATATTTCTCATAACTTTTACCCAATAATTTTGAACAAATATATCCATTGATTCTCATCTTTCTTATCTTTGATGTAAACCATTTTGTTCCAAATACTTGTGTTTCTTTAAAACGTTCTTCCCAATTCCCAATTTCAATTAATGGTATTTCATTTGCATTTATTTTATATAATCTTTCTTTACATCTTCTAACATAAAATGTTTGTAGTTTTGGAAATAAAGGAATGATTTCATCAAATGAATGATTTAATGTTAAATCAAATGGATTAATATAAATTGTTAAAACAGCTTCTTCACATTTTTTACAAACTTGAGCAAAATGACCAATATCTTTAATTGTGGGTAAATACAATAATACATTCTTTAAAAATATGTTTTCAAGTCTCACCATTTGTGTTAAATTATTTTAGTTTTTAATTTTTTAGATTTAACAATTTATTTGGGTTAATCAATTATAAATAGATTAGAAGGTTGGCTGATTGGGGGGTGGTTGGAATTTCGAATTGGCAAAGGATGAAGGGAGGATTTTGGTGTTTGGGGGAAGAACAACATTGTCCAATGAAAAGCAATTTGCAAAAGCGTTATGCTCGATAAATTCACACGTTTGAGGAATATTTATTGATTGAAGAAAGTCGCAGTTCCAAAAAGCACCAACCCCAATGGATGTAATTGTTGAAGGAATTGTTACTGAAGATAAAGATCTATTTCCTTCAAATACATAATCACCAATTGAGTTACAAATGGATGGGATTTCAATTCTACAAAGGGCACTTTTAACAGTATCTTCCCGATGGTCATTCTTCCATTTCTTTTTATCGGAAAAAGCGAAACAAATATTCGAACATTTTATTCCATTCTTTTCAATACAAAGGGCAATGTAATATGGAACTGGGAGTGGGAATGTGTGTGTTCCTTCGATTACTATTGATTGTAAAGATGGGCAATGAGAAAATGCGTCCATTGCCAAAAATCCAAGGTTTGGAGGAAGCGTGACAGAAGTTAGTTCAACGTTTTCTTCAAACGCTAAATTTCCAATTGAAGTGACCGAGGAAGGAAGAACAATTGATTTGAGTTGGCAATGACTGAAACAATAATCCGAGATTTCAACGCAGTTGGTAGGAAGTGTAATTTTTGTCAACTCACCTTCTTCAAAATCGTCAGGATGTTTTTGTTTCCAGAACTGAAGATCAACACTATTAAAACAAATCTTTGGGCAAACAACATTTTCTTTTTCCAATATTTCTGACATCCAATATGGGATGGTCGCATTACAAAGTTTATTGTTAAATATAATTGACTTAACATGAATTTTTTGGCCAAAAGCGTAAGGGGATATGAATGTTAATTTTGTAGGAAGAGAGAGTGAAGTTAAATGGGGGTATTTTACAAAACATTGAGAATCTATGCTATTGCATATATTGGGAACAGATATGTTTACAATATTGCCATTTGGATATTCCTCTCTGTGTTCTTGGGCATAGAAATAACAATCAGAAGCAGAGAAATATACGTTTGAGCAAAAGCATCCCGTTTTGCTAATTATTTGGGCCATCCAGTAAGGTACTGGATAGTCACAATGCGCTAGTTTTTCTATCACAATTGTCTTCAAGTTTATGCATTTTTCCAATCCAGAACCACGAATTTTTTTTATTGTCGACGGTATTGTAACTGCAGTTAGTTGGAAACACTTCTCAAAACAGCCATCGTCAATATAATTACAAAACTCTGGGATTTTCATTGACCTTAAAGTTTCAATACCATTTTCGGAGACAACACACTCTGGATGTTCTTTTTTCCACTTCAATAAATTGGAGTTGGTGAATGTTACATTTCTAAATGTGGTGTTGGGATATTCACTAAGAATACGAATTGCTTGTGAGTATTGGACTCTGTAGTTGACGTAATACTTAAACATTCCATCCAATTGTTTATCATCATATCTATACAGATACTGTGTTTCAATGTTCTTAAAAAGATGCAATGAAGAAATTGGGTTGTAATGAAACCTATCCAAAACGTCTTTCAGTTTTGAAGACGTTTGAATGATATTGATGTAATCCATTTCTTGGTTGAAATATTTTAATACAATCATGTAAGAGTTTATGTCGAGGTGAGACATTGATATTATGTGTGTAAATAAAATTGAAAGTATTTATTGCAGCCAAAACGTCAAAACTGAAAAAGTTAAAACTCCAAAGTTCGACTTTTTAGAGAATGGACTGAGAAGGGAAGTATGATTTTAAAAATGTAACAACAATTTGGGGTTCATGAATTCATTTTTTTGTTTTATGAATCAATAAAAAAAGAACTCGGAAAAGGAATTGCTGATTCATGAGTGACCTGAAGGAAGTGTTTGATAAATATGATGCTAATCATGACCAACAAATTTGTTTGGTTGAATTTTTAGGGGCTATGAAAGAAATTGCTGGGTTTGAAGATGACCAAAGATTTGGGACAATGTTTAGATTTGCAGACTTGAATAATGACCATGCCTTGGATTTTAAAGAGTTTGAAAGGATTATCAATATTTATAAAGAAAATAGTGGAAATGATAAAAAGTCCCAATTAATTGCATTGTTTAGAATGATTGATCTTGATAATTCTGATTCTCTTGACCACAGCGAATTAATGAATTTTTTTGAAAAGAGTGGCATGAAGCCAAAAAATGAAGAAGTATTGGGCTACATTGAAAAAGCAGATCATAACAAAGATGGCGTTCTTCAACTTGAAGAATTTCTTTCCATTTTTATTTGAAATTAACTGATTCATTTTTTTTGGTTTTGGATTGAAGAACTTCTTAAACTATTTTTGAATTTTCATGACTTCCCGACTGGACGCTTGTTATTTAATGAATGTGGTTTTTTACTTAAGAACTATTAAAACGGCCCAGAGCTTTGTTCAAGTGAACAAAAAATGTAAAGAGACATGTGAAATGATGAAAATTAATCCTGGGTATCAAGTTGTTAATGATATTTCACCCTTAGACGCAAAATTGCACTATTCTTATTATGAGTCAATCCAAAAAGAATTAGAATTGTTTCCAAATATTCAAACATTTAATTTTGATAAACAAAAGTTTGTATATTCGAATGACGAATTATTATTTAAATCAGTTGTACCAAAAAATGTCGAGCTAATTCGTTTGCCAAAAACAAAGGTTCCTGTGCAATTTTTATTTCTTCTTGATGATTTCACTACAAAAATCACTAATTTGTATTTAACAATTGCGACTTCCCATGATTTGAATGTGTTTGATCTGTCAAAATATGTTAGGTTAAAGCATTTATCACTTTCATTTGAAGTTTCAAAAATTGAAGAACTAAATCACAAATTTTTAAATCAACAACAAAGGTATTCAATTGTCAAAATTATATTGGAAAGTTTCTCATCCAATTCAAATTTAATTTCTTGTTACAAACATTTATATAACTTCTTACGCACTTCAAAAATTGATAATCCAATTTTACAAAACGCAACGTACATTGACTTAGATTACAGGCAATTACCTCCGGAAATTAGATCTTTCTTTACTTTTTGCAGTTCAACCATCGTGAGTGATGAAAACAAAGGGAATTGCCGAGTTATTGATCAAATGCAAATGAAAATTGATGACGATAAAATATTTGAAGGGGCATCTAAGTTTTATTATATTCTGCAAAGTGATAATATTTCTAATCAAAAAGAATTCTTTGAAAAATCATTGATTAATTCTCTTGTCGTAAAGAACCACACCAATACCATTGATCTCAGTGGAATTGAATCTTTGGAAAATATGGTTTTGTATGAAGAAGAAAGTTGCATAATTCCGACAACAATTAAATATCTTAGTTGTTCGAAACTTCACACAGAATCACCTCAATTAAAATCATTGTCCCTTTCTGTGTTTAAAGACAATCTTGATTCGAGTTCTCTAACGGAATTTATTCATTCCTCTGTGACTCTTGAACACCTTAGTATATACTATTATAATTCTATGTCTGACTGCTCTATTTCAATTTGTAATAACCAACTCCGTGATGTCTGCATCTATTATGGAAATCCATCTTTTAGCTGTAATAGCATAACCTCAATTAAAATGTTTTATTGTACAATTCTATCACCACTAACCCATCTCACCTCAGTGAAGGAAATGGATCTTTCCCTGATAAAACTCCCCAATGGTGTGAAATCGTTCCTACTGCCAACTTCGCTTCAGAGATTGAAAATTTCAATGACCCCCATCCCGCCCCAGTTGAATGTGACTTCGTTAAGTGTTGAAAATATTGATAAAATTGATGTTCATTTACATACGAACCTCTCATATTTGGAAATTAATACGAAAACACTACTGAGCATCCAAATTCCCACAACACTTACCAAACTTTTTTTGTGTGGGATTACGTGTGGCAAATTTATTTCTCTCGCACCACTCAAGAATCTTGTCGAACTCTCAATTTCTGAATGTGAATTGCCCAAATTAACAATACCATCTTCAATCCAATGTGTCGCAATTAGATCTTCAAATCCACTGTTCAAGAATTGTTCTAAAATTCGAATAGACACACTTATTCTCAGGAAAGTAACATTCAAAATCAAACTCTTCGGTGGGATCAAACACATTTATTTGGACAAACAATCATTTGCCACTCTGAAAGAAGAACTAAAGCGGCATCAATGCCATATGATTTGAGAATGTTTTAAACAAACAATTTTGTTATTTGTTTTTCTCTTTTCGCCAAAAATTAAAAAAATAAAACACTTCTTAAAAAAAACTAAAAGTATGACGAAAACTCAAAAATATTCATTCTCATTAAAACAATGACAAGACAATTAGACCTTGTATTCCTCGTTGATACCACTGGTTCAATGGGGCAGTACTTAGATTCTGCAAAGAGTAACATCAGAAATATTGTGAAAACTATTACTGAGTCTGAAAAAATCGATTTAAGACTTGCCCTCGTTGAATACAAAGATCATGAACCCATTGAACATTCTTTTGCTTTAAAGAAATATGACTGGATGAATGACGTTGATGACATTCAAAACGCAGTAAACCAATTAAGTGCTTATGGTGGGGGAATGGATGGTCCTGAATCAGTTGCTTGTGCATTTGACTGTGCTGTAAATCTTGGGTATAGAGGGTATGCGGCCAAGGTTATTGTATGGATTGCCGATGCACCACCCCATGGGTTCCATATCCAATATGATGGATTCCCTGATGGATGTCCATGTGGTATTGATTTCCAACAAGTTGTTTTAAATGCTGTTAAAAACGATATTCAAGTGTATTCTGTGGCATGTGAGCCAATAAGGTCCATTTACAGACATTTCAGAGATTTGATGAGGGCAGCCGCAATGATGACTGGTGGTCAATTTGTTGCGTTGACATCAGCTGATTCATTGGCTGATGTTATTATTGGTGGCTCATTGGAAGAAGTTGGAATGAATATTGTTATTCAAAAAATTGAGAGTGACTTAGAAAACACTGAAGGATTTAAAGAAAAATCAAAAGACGAACAAGAAAAAGAAATAAGAAAAGCAATCGCAGAGTATTTCAAAGACAACACAATGAAACAAGTCAAAATTAACTCCGTTTTCAAAGGAGAAATGCCAGAAATCCCAAAAATATTCTTTACCGCAACAACTCTTAAAGAACTTGTTGAAGTCCTCAAGACAAGAGAGCCAAGCGTCTATAAATTCAAAGACAGTTTTAAAGTCAAAGAATACGTACCACATCCACAATCATTTTGGGATGCCTCAGGGAGGGCTGAGTATAAAAGAAAAACAAATGAACAATGGGGCTATAATACTAGTTCAGTTAAACACGTAAAAATGGAAATGTGTGACGAAGAAGAATATGAGGTTTACAGAGGAATTGGATTTGAAACAATGGAAGATGCAATCCCAAAGGAAGCAAGAGAAGACTTCAAAGAGGGAGAGATGGTAAGAATAAAAGAAACAAGTGTTGGTGTTGAAAGACAAAACAGGATATTTGACCGTTTGAAGAAGAGACTTGAACAACACTGAGAACGAAATGATAATTTTAAAAACTTTATATATTTTTTTAGTTCGTCAAAAAAGAGATAATTTTAACCACAATCTAAAAACTGACAAAATACAAGATTCAACATGCAACCAAGAAATGTAATTGTTGTTACTGATATTCCTAATGTCCCACCAAAAACTTTTGAATACCAAATCAACCCAGTTTTGATTTTGAGTGAAATTGTGTTTGATATTTGCGAAAAGAATGAAATTAAAAATTCAGACAACTACGCCATTTTTTTTAATGGACTTCCACTAACCCCAACAACCTTGCAGACGCTTCCGGAAAAAGCGAATATTTCATTATCTCTTGCTTTGGACTTTGCTGCAAGACAGGCTTTTGACCAGTTACAAAAAGCTGCGAATGCCGAAGTTTTGAAGCGAGTCTTATTCTTTATGAGACAAAAAATGACGTTAGTTATGTTTGTGACTGAATTTACGAAAATTGGTGGAATTCCATTGATTCTTGAAAAAATCATGAAGTATGAAGGAAATGTTCAGAGTTATGGTTTAGCTCTATTAAGAAATGCCATGAGTTTCGACAGTGGAATGAAAGAAGTTGTAAGTAGTGAAAAAATTATTCGATTCTTGTTTGCTATGATTGATAGTGATGTTATTGCCAATGTTTGTAGGCAAGCACTTGAATTATTATTTGTTGCGATTCATTATGGTGGATTCAATGTAATGTGGACAATCGTAAAAGAAAGAGCAAAGGAAAAGGATGAATTGCCATTGTCAAATGTAGTTAAATTATTAAGGAGTGGAGATATTGAAACTGTTGGAAATTCTTTAACTCTGCTATATGGTGTATTGCATGTTGCTCCCCAAGAAAAGAAATATGGAATAAGAACAAAGTTAAAATATCAAAGCGTTCATAAAATATTAGAAGAATTAAAAAGTGGAGGAAGTAAAAAAGAATTAAAGGAACAAGTAAATTTATTGGAAAAATACTTTTATGGGGATGACGTCAGAAAAGACAAAAAGTCGTTGGCCAAAATGATGAAAAAAGAACAAGACAGAATGAAAAGGGTCAAAAATGATAATATTTCAAAGAAAAGGACTATTGGTATCTTAAAAAATGAAATCGAAACAACTCAAAAAAGAATTCCAATTCTTGAGGATGAGTTAACTTTGATGAAAAACGATGTAGAAAAGTTAGAAAGAGAAATTGAGCCACTGAAGAGTAATTTATTACGAAAAGATATTTTGAAGGCAATGAAAAATATGGGTGATGATGAAATTAAACAAGAATGGATCAAATACAAAGTGTTACAAGAGTCTGTTGAAAGTGAAAAAGTTCGTTTGGGTTCTCAAGTTGAGGGATTAAAAGAAAAACAATTAAGGTTATCATCTTCCACATCTTTTAATTCTCCCAATTCTCTGTCTAAAAATTCTCCAAGAGGAAAAGTAAGAATGACGAAATTCCTTGAGACGAGAAGGACAATCAACAAAACATCGATTGAGAACAAAGAATTTAGAAAACCAGAATTACCTCCCCAAGAAAATATTATTAGAATCCCATGGAGAAGGTTGCTCATTACTCCAAATCCAAAAAAACCAACAATATGGGATGATGTAAAAGTTGTTCATGTTAGAGAAAAACAATTACACAATTCTTTTTCTACTCCAACAACAGTTTCAAGTGTTTCATTCGTTTTGGACACCCCAAAATTAATAGCGCTCTCAGTTCTTTATGCAAAACAACCAAATGAATCAAAATTCTTCGAAGCATTCACTCACATGTATTCGAAGTTTTTTGATCCCAAAACATTTGAATTTGTAAAAAAAGTTGTTCCTTCAGAAACAGAAGCCTTCCAATTATTCAGCGCAAAAGTATTAAACCCCCCAGAGACATTACTTAAAAGGTTGGCAACTGTCAAAAATGTTTCAATAAAAATAACTGTTTGGTCACAAATAAATAGTTTGGAGAAAAGGCTTGATTTGAATAATGAAAAAATTAGCAGTGTCCAAATCGCTGTTAAAACTTTACAGAAAAGTTCTGGTTTCAAAGACATACTTTCAACTATTGCTTCATATAACTCACAATTAAATTTGTTTGAAAGCGGCAATGGATTTGATTTGGCTTGTTTGTTAAAATTAAAAACATTAAAGACAGAGGGAAATGAAACACTTTTGGATGTTATTGTGAAGAATGCAACTAACATCAAAATATTATTGAGGGAGTTTAATGAATGTAAACCAGCCTTTCTTGTTGATTTAAAAGAAGAAATCGAAGCCATCCGTTTCTACATCGATGAATTAAATAACCTTAAAGACTCAATGAGGGAATTAACTGAAGATGACATGAATGTTGCCGCAAGTGAAATTGGACGAGTGAAGAACAAGGCATTAGAAATTTTGGAAAACGGTGAAAGAACGCAATCAACATTCTATTCCCTTGTTGCTTGGTGCATAGGTAATGTTGAGCATTTAGATTATTTCGATACCAAAGTTTTCTTTGGGTTGGTTTCTACTTTCCATGCCCATTTATTGATGAGTAAGGCATTGACAAGAATTAACGCCTATGAACAAATGAAAAGGATGAGAATGACCAGAACAGGTTTTTCCGAAGAAGATACAAATTTGATGGTTGAAATCATTGATAAAATCCGTTCAGGGGAAATTGGAAGACAAATGCTTAAAAAAACCACTTCTAATTAACTATTTTCCTTCTTTCAACATTTCAAGCAAAAGGGTAAGTGCTTGTCTGACTGCTTCATTGGTATTTTCCAAACGTTCTTGATTTAAATGGAGTTGTCTAACTTTGATTTCATCTTTGACTGAGGCACAAACAAAAATAAGTCCGTTTTTTTCAGCAGGTAACGATGGTGATGAACCAGCATAGCCAGTAACAGAAATTGAGCAATCAGTTCCCATCAATTTTTTGGTTCCTTCCGCCATTTCTTTTGCGACAACCTCACTCACTTCGGTATATTTATCTAAACTTTCTTGAGAAACACCAAGAATTTTATGTTTCATTTCATTGCAATATGCAACAATTCCCCCACGAACAACAGCGGATGAACCTGATATTGAGGTTAAACAAGCGGTTACTCTTCCGGCAGAACAACTCTCGGCAGTAGAAATGGTCAAGTTTTTAGAGATCAGTGTGTGGATAATTTCGTAAGAGACAGACAAAAAAGGGAATTCCATAAACGGACTGCTCGATTGGATGCCTAAAAGTTCGCACCTAAAACCAAAAAATAAAAATAACACAACAATTTAATTCACAAAAGATAAACAAGGCTTACATTTTGTTATTCATAAGATAATTATTAATTGACAATAAACGACCTTCGCTGTAGCAATCAAAAAGCCATTGGTGGGAAATAACAGGAACTCCCCACTTAAATGCGTGACGGGCTTTATCGCTTGTTAATCCTTTGGAAACTAAAAAGGTGACGGATCTGCTTTCCATATCTTCCATATAAATACCACCACAATGCTCGACCATACCCTTTAAAAGTAATCTTTCGTCGCTCTGAAAATAAGTGTTATGTCTTTAAAAATCCCACAGAACATACAAACTGAATAACCGCTGACAGATATCACATAACCATTTAAAAATTGTGTTGGGGTGACGTGGAGTTGGATGGCATTCATTAGAAATTTATAATTGATAGTCTGATCTTAAAAAGATCCAAAATTAAGTATGATTTATGTTTGATTGGCCAACTTAGTTGACGTAGGGTTTTTCCATTAGAAAAAAAAAGAAAAAAACAATAAAATAATTGAATTTACTATAGGAATAGTAAATGAAAAACAAATGGTGTGGAAAGAACGTTGATTTATGAGAGAATTAAATTACAGACAACTTTACAATTCAGAATTTAAGAAATACTCGTTGATTGAAAGAAGGCGGCGTTCCGCAATACAATCAAATAACCATTGGTGGGATAATACTGGCACGCCCCAACGCTTTGCGTGGCGTGCCTTATCGCTTGTCAATCCTTTTGACAAAAGAAAGGTTACTGACTTGCTCTCCATATCTTCCATATAAATGCCCCCACAGAATTCAACCATACCTCGCAAGAGAATCCTTTCATCACTCTATGAATTGATTAATACATAACTAATATTTTTAATATTTTAACAATGAAAATGGCAAAAACAAACTGAATAACCACTAACACATATTACATAACCATTTAAAAATTGAAGAGAAGTTTCTAATAATGATTGTGTGTCCATCTTTTGTCTTTTTACTTTTTATTTTTTTTCGTTTCAGTTCTCAATTTATATTTGGTTTTTATAACAAATATCTTATAGTAAAAAAAACTATAATTTTAGTTCAAGTGATTGCTGTGTGGAGACGAGGTGGTGTACTCACAAAATTGTGATAGTCCGAAGGTGGATCGTCATAATTTGATAATCCTCAATACAAGTTGGTTTGTCTCAGATAATTATCCTTGAGTTTTTTGTTCCAAAATAAAACGAAATCTTTTTTGGCGATTTTTTATTTAGCCAACACAACGATTTTGGGATTTACTGTGAAAGCAGAAAAAATAAACCCAAACTAATTCAGGCAATGGCTAAAATGAAACTAATGTCGGACATATATTGAAATGAGTCATAATAAGAAGGAGAACTAATTTGAAAAGAATTTAAAGTCACACCCATGTTGGGACTCGCCTTAAAAAAAAGAACTCAAAAAATATAGTGTAATTCAACGAATGATGAGTGACAGTAATTACAGAGACTTAGGAAAGGTCCCAAGAATTATTACTCGTGACAATAAACCTTTTTTGTTATGTGGAATTCTTCTTGTGTTATTGATGTCAATGTTTTCAGTATTTATGTTAATAATATTTTTCACACACAACTCAATTATAACACCGTTGACCGAAAAAGTTCCAAACAGCTCAATTTGGAAACAAAAATACTTTTTTCCACACCCATACCCAACAAATTGTGGACTGTTAACATGTCCGATATTATCATTAATTTACCATCAATCCCTCCCAACTAATAGTGTTTTGAAAAATGATGTATGTTTAGAATTACATAATGCCTTAAATTCATCGATAACACACTCACATCCAAAGTTATTTGATGGTTTATACACTCATATTTACAATGAAACCGAAATGAATGGTTGGTACATTCGAATTGAATCATTAAAAAGTGTATACAGCATCACAGAAGCAAAGGAATTATTGAAAAAATCACCAGTGATTTTGACCCTTACTGATGGTGTAAACAATGTTGAATTAAATGGATACAATTTAAACATTCCAGTTGAATCTGGAAGAAGTTTCCATGTGACTGATAATGTAACTAATGTTGGAATCAAAACGTACTGTATTGTTGGGTGGGATGATACCTTTGCTGGGGGAGGATTTATTGTCCATGGAGGACTTCATTCCTTACCCTTCTATACTGGAAATGTTTCCGTCGAAGTTGAAAATTCCGCATGTCCGAATTCCAGGGGTTCAATTGATTGGGTTAATGATGATTTACAAAAGGATTATGAGATTAATGAATTATATGATGATCATAACGCAACAAAACTGAAGTGTTATGATGAAAGATTTTGTGATAAAAATGGGTTTTATACTGTCAGAGTGAAAAACCCAATTGGGTGGCGTATTTTTCAAATCACCTTTAATTATTTTGGTGACGATCATAAATTTATTGGAGAACTCACATTTAACTATTTGTCTCAATATGAATTGGAATATATTATGGTTCCAACGGTCCAGCTCGTTAGGAATGCATATTGTAGCTACAGCTTTTTGACATATGAAGGATTTAAAAAATTGAGCGATGTTTTCGTATTGCAAACTGACATGAGCCACGAAGAATATTCAATCGTTTGTTTCATTTAACTTTTAAGAATTTCTCACACGTAGGCTTTCACTGCTTTCAATTATTCAATTTGGAATGGTGGTAAGAAAGTTGACATTTCCACGCAAATCAAAATTGTCGAAGACATATTTGATGGAAACAATCTAATTTTTCCAACCAAATAAATTTAAACAAACATGTTTCAATTACTTATTATTTCTCAGTTACCTTTTCACAATAAGGTTCATTTGGATACATCATTTCAATTACCTTTTTGAATTTTGAATACAACTTGATTCTTTCTTCGTTTGTAAGATAAGGTTTGATTTGGACTGGAAATTCCTCAGTTGGCAAATCTTTAACAATAATAAACCGTTTAATTCTCATGTAAGAAGGAAAAACGGCCATAATGTCAAAAACTCTTTTTTTCAGCCATTTCATATATTCACAATTCTTTCTTACATCCCCTCCCCCAAATATTTTTTGGGCTTCCTCTTCTCTTACAGTCAGTAATGCCCCAGCACATCGTTTTCCATCACCAACAACCAAACAATTTTCTATTGTTTGGATTTTTCTCATTAAGTCCTCAATAATTGGGCAATGCAAAATTACTTCGTTCGAAGTAACGACAGTGGGGGAAACTTTGCCAATAACTGAAAATATTTTAACTCCATCAACATTAATCATTTCAACAATTGGATTTAATAATACCCCATTCTTTCCCCTAACATCACCACTAACATATCCAGGCGTTATTGAAGGGCCCCATATTCTTAATTTACCATTATTAACTTGTGTATGCATTTCATCTAATGCGGGACCCGCAGTGTTTTCCTCTGAACAACCAGGCCTATTCATTGTAACAAAACCACATGCTTCTGGGGAACAAATCCCAGTAAAAAGTGTAAAACATTGGGAAGGTTTAGCGTGGTGAGTGGAAACGCAAATACATTTTTTCCCAACTTTTTTTTGTTTTGTGATCCTATTCAATTTCTCGAAAACTCGTGGTGTTGAGAACAGGAAAGTGGGTTTATATTTGTCTAATGCCTTCAAGAATGGAACCATCATTTCTCTTGAACTCTTTGAGTCAATAATTGCAACAGTACATTTGGCGACAATAGGGACGTAACTCGCAAAAACTCTTTCTAAATAATAACTGTTGGGTAAGTGGTGTAACATTCGAGTTTTACTGTTTATTGAAAATGCAGAAATTAATTGGTGGACCTGAGAAAGGACATTCCCATGAGTCCATATAATCCCTTTATAGCCCCCATGTTTTGAAGGAACAAATACGATCTCAACAATGGTGTTTGTTGAAATACTTTCCATTTTCTCACACAGAATTTCGTCTGGAACAGAAGTTGACCTCGACAAAAAACTTTCTAATGTAAATACACACTCATTCTCGGTTTCAATACTAATTTCTGCGTTTTCAGCATCATAAAATTGTGGTTGTGCTTTTGGATGAATTTTTTCGACCATTTTTTGTGTTAGTTTGTGCCTTAGTTTGTTATTAATTTCAGTAGTTCCTTTTAATGAATATGGTTCATAAACTTCTTTATATACACCTTCAACATTTATTAAGATCATATCAAAAATATCCCATAAATCACTAAAATTCATAGAGGTATGATCCAACAAACAAATGCGAACATTTGATTTGTTAATTACTAGTTTAACCATTTCCAAGGATGAACCTGGATGGACATAAACAGCAGACATACCTGCAATCATAACACCAAGAGCAGCAGTTATCGAATGAATCCCATTTTCCATTAATATCATTACACTGGGTTGTTTTACAGAAACATCAATACAAAGCAATGATTTTGCGAATATTTTTGCGTTTCTATATAGTTCATCAAATTTAATTTGGTCATTGTCTTCGACATAAATGAGTTGGTCTTTTGATTCTCTTTCAAATTGTTCCAAATATTCAATAAAATCACCTTTTGTTTCATTAGCCGACGATAGTTGTTCATTTGTTAAACCATCCCACGTAACATTAAATTGTTCCTTTCTTACAACAGGTAATTCATTGGTAATAAAAAAACGATCGGTCACATCATCAGAATTTGCATGAGAAGTGGAAACACCACTCACCCGAGTTTTTAATCCACTTCTTCTCAACCTTTCCTTAACAAAGTTGATTTTCTTCTTCTTTTTTTTAGGGATGCTTTCAATTACTACTCTCACTTCCTTTTGTATTTCCTCTAAATCATTTACAACTTCTTCTTCTTGTTTTTCTTCTTGTTTATGGCATCCCTCTTTCATAAAAATCATCGATTTAATTCTTTTCGTTGTTTGTTCAAGTCTACTTTGTTGTTTTTCTGGAGTTTTATCCTTTTTTTCATCTTTTGTTAAACTGTATTCCAACGTTCGTGGGGTAATTAAAGGATCCACCCGAACTTCTTCTTTTGTTTCTTGCGTTTCTTTAATTTCCTTAAATTCTTTGGATTCCCTCAAAGAAGAACCTTTTTCTGGTTGTTCCGTGATAACTTCTTCCTTAACCACTTCGATTTTTTCTTCTTTTTCTTCTTTTTCAACCAAAGCATCTTTTGAGGATTGATGTTGATGGGAAAGCACTTCCCTCTCTTCCTTTTCATTTTCTTCCTTTTTGGCCTCGAGTAATTTTGAGTCTCTCTTTTGTTTCTCGTCCCTCAGAATTTGTTCTTCATGATTCCTTTGTTTTTGAATACCAGTTTTCCTCAAAAAGTCTTCTAAAACGTTTTCAACACTCCCCTTTCTTTTCTTTTCCTTCTTCTCTCGTTCTTTTTCTTTTTTTCGATCTTTCTTTTCTTCCTTTACCTTTGGACTTAATTCTTCTTTGTCATTTTTGTCGTCAACATCCCTTTCTTCTGCTCCTTTTCTTCTGAAAGGATTTAAAACACTGAAATGGTGTGGTGATCTTGGCACAGACATCGGAATAAAATACTTTTTCTTTGTTTTGTTTTCATTTAGCAATGGTATCGTTCTAGTTTATTATAATATAATTGTAAAATAACAACAAAAAGCGAACGGAATCAAAGAAAAAAATTGCCAAAATAAATGAAAACCTCGAATTCTTCAGGAGGGACTTTGAATGAAGAACTCAAAATGTTGGGAACAAAAAGGAATAAAAAAAATCAATTGGATTTCATTCAATATCGGAATTGTTGTTGTGGATTGTAATATCCGTAGGCGGGATTATGAGGCATTACATTGTTGTCATCTCTTCGTTGACATAAAAAGAATATAAAGGAGGCCAATACAATTGCAATAACTGCAATAACAATAGGACCAAGTGCATTAGCAGAAGATCGAGTGGGTTTTCTTTCTTTTATTTCTCCAACCTCCACAAACACTTTCAAAGATTCAATACCATCGAGGATTTCAATGTCTCCCTTTACATTTTCCATTCCCCTGACAACAAATGAGGCACTTCCATCACTTCGAGTAACTTCTCTTATTTGTAATTTTCCAGTCAAATCTCTTACAATTACATCTCCTTTTGCTCTGAATATATCTAACTTAGCTTCATCTCCTGTTTTTATCTTCATATTTCCAGGTTTGGCAACAATACCAGCCCTAAATGGCAATGTAGTTACTGTTTGGATAGTTTTTCCAGACCCATCTTTTGCGCTGAATCTAAGTTTAACTTGGCTTGGAACTTTTCCTGATGTTGTTGGAACAGCAACGACTGAGCAATACAATTTTCCATCAATGTTTTCTATCGTGGATTGAGCCCATGTGGATTGGTCAATGGAACAATAAGCATTCAAGTTAAGATCAACATTATTTTGTTGGGTGACAACACCTGCTTCTGCGTAAAGTGTGATAGGTATGAGAACTCTTCCTGATCCAACGGTAGCTGGTTCTAGCGAAGCACTTTCCAATGGGGAAACATTGATTCGGGTTTGTGCTGGTGTTGAAGAGATGGTTGAAACAGTTGTTCTTCCGACAGCCTTTGCGATAGCTTTTCCTTCTGAATCTATAGAAACAATATTTTTAGCTTCAGATATCCATTTGGCTTCTCCTGCTGTTTTGAATTGAATTTCACTTCCCACAGTAACAATTGGGTTGATTGGAGAAACAGAGTGATGAATTGTCACACGTACTTCATCTTGTAATCTGACAGCTTCTGAACTTTTTACTCTTACAATAACTCTTCCTGGTTTTGCGGCAGTTACCTCAACAATACTTAAATTACCACTTTGAACTACGGATGCGGAACCACTTGGGATCAAATCGAATTGAACTAATTTATCATACGAAGGTTTGAGAACTCTTCCTCTATCCCCAATTGGAATCATTTCGAATTTCATCGTTTCACCAACAGATAGTCCATTTGAACTGAATAATGGCAATAATTCAATGGCGTGGATTCTATGAACTTTAACAACATAACTCAATGTTTCACCTGTTTCAGTTTCAACGACATGAACGACAGCAGATCCTGGTGTTCCTTGAGATTTAACAATTCCAGCAGCATCAACACTAATAATTTCGGATCCTTCACAAATTTGGAAAGTAACTTCAGAAGGATCACGGTTGGTTGTTATTTGAGTGGTCGAATGAACCGCCATATCTATTACATTTCTGCATCTTCCAGCACAAAGAGAAGAGAATGGGTCGACAACGTGAATTAAAATTGAAGCAGAAAGTTGTTTATAGGCAGGTGGTAATCCTTTTTGAATATTAACAATTTTAACATTTACCCTTGTTTGTCCTGCTTTCTTCGCCATTAATAAAACGGTGTGTGTCATTTCTTCATTGGCAGTAATATTTGTTTTGTGATATACAGAAAGAATTTCCAATGGTAATTCATCACTTTGACTCCATGAAAAATCGAGTTGAGTTGCAGCAATACTTACAGGAACGCCATCAGCTTCTCCAATTACTCTTAATTTGGTTTGACCCCCAACTTCAAGTGTTGTTTGATGGGCATCCATTCTAAGGCCAGTTAAATGTCTAACAATAACCTCACAACTTTCTTTTCCTTTATCTTTCTTTTCTCCATTTAATAGTTCAATATAAGAAATTCTACTTTCAACAATTGATCTTCCCTTAACTTCCCCGATAACTTTATCACCATTTAGTTTGACAGCATTACCACTGACAATGGTATGACTAACAGTAGATCTTAATGGTGGTCCACCACGACATTTAATATCTTCTTGTGCAAGTGGAATCAAATTGATTTCTTTTGGAATACATGAAAAATGTTCATAAATAATAACACTGGAAGGTTTTGATTGGACATGATTAATGGTAACAACAACAACTGCCATTCCAACGGTAGATCCTGTTATTGTGTAAGTTCTAATTCCTTTCTTTTCCAAGAAAATATTAGAGTTATCAGTTGAAACTTTAATGTTCATGAATTTATATTGGGATTCATCAAAAGGTTGTCCATTAACATCGATTGCTTCAAACTTTAATTCAGAAGATTCTCCAACTTCTATTTGATCTGTTAAAATTAAATTGACGGCATGGACATCTGATACAGTAACAACAACTCTTGCTTCATCAGTTTTTCTTGTGAAACAAACATCACTTGCGACAATATAGGTATTTGATTCGTTTCTTGGTCTTATAATACAACTTGAATCAGTTCCATAGTGTTCGACATGTACACTTGTTGGGGTATCGGTTGTGAAATTATAAAATCCACTTCCACTTGAAGCAATTAATTTAACAAAATTGTCTGGGTGATTAAATAATGTTACAGCTTTAGGAGAAACACTTACCACATCTACAATATTTAAAGTGATTGTTCTAATTAAGTTATTATTTATACCAATACTTCTTGATGATATTCCTGCTGTTGAGAAATATTTTTTTTGATAATTGATTGCGGTGAGTCTTAATTCAACTTTTCCAATAAAATCGCCAACTGAAACGTGGATTGATGAATGTTCTTCTTTATCAATTTGTTTGCTGATTGATAACATTTTTCGGTCTGAACTAATCCAGATGTATTCAACTGAAGATGAATTGGTAAACATTCCGGTTACTGAAGGCTTAACATAACCAATCAAATCAAGTTCTTCTCCAACTCTGACAGTCATTTCACTTGTAACACTATTACTTCCACTAACAGCCCTTTCTCTACAAATACTTGGTACATTCTTAAAATTGATTTCTTTTCCAGTATTATCACTTTCATAAACTTCTTGAGTTGTTAACATAAGAATGGATGGTTCAGAACAAGTAAATTCCATTTTGGCAGATGTGTAAACAAGATAGTTATGAGTTTTTCCTTGTTTGTTTCCAACAGTGACAGTAATGGTGGATTTTCCATATTCCTTACAAACGATCAATAATTCATTATTTCCTTGGTTATAAACATCAGCAATTTTATGAGTTGTCGTCATATTTGTGAAGTAAAGTCCTTTATTTAAATACCATGGAAGGGGACCACCTTCAAAAGATACCTTAAAACCGGAGGCCTTCACAATATGTGGGGCACGCGAACTTTTTGAGACTAATTGTAATTGTTCGTAAGCAAAAACTTGTACTTCCGCAATTCCTTTTCCATAAGTAGCAACGAGTGTAGTTGATCCTGATTTTAAGGCAGAAATTTCAGCTTTTTGGCCGGTTATATTAGATTTTAATTCGAATATTTCTGGTTGCATAACCTTCCAAATAACAGCAGCAGATGAGCATTGGTCAAAGTAATTGCCATCCGAATCACGGGCAAGAGCAGTAAAATTCAAAGTTTTTCCAACATCAACTTCGACCCTGTCATTTCCAATTTCAATAGAAGCAACTTCGGAAGCTTCAACAATTACGGTATCAAAATTTTCACTATTTCTTGAATCACTCACTGTGACAGTAGCCTTTCCTGCATTCCTTGGGAAAACAACTCCGTCATTAGTAACAGCAACCGAGTCAGTATCGACTGAATAAGCGTATTCCCCATGTCCTCCATGGGCAGATATTTTACATCCAGCAGTCCCTGGTACTGCTAATTTTAATTTTTTAGGGGAAGCAACAACTTGTTGTGAAATAATAATGTCTTGAACGCACGAAACACCTGATCCACGAGTTGAAAGACCATTTCCTTTTAAAAATACAGCAGAAATTGAAGCCCTTCCTTCTTTTGTTGTTTTAACAATAAATGAAGTATAACCTGGTTCGTTAGAAACTATTTGAATGCCTCCATTTGTGGTGATTTTATATTCTGCATTACTCACATACGAAATTGCATTTCCATTAAGATCAATTAATTCTGGTTTAACTTCATATGTTTTTCCTTCGATCCATTGCCAAATTCCTCTAATTTCCTTCCAAACTAAACGTACCTTGTGGGGATTAACAACATTGATGATTCTTTTTTGGATTGATTCTGGGGTTTCGGTATACATAACAGAAATAGTGCCTTTACCATTGGTCTTTGCAGTGGCCAACCCGTTCTGTTGAATAGAAATTATATCGGAGTTGTAACTGACCCATTTATAATTTGGATTTGGCATTTCGATTTGAGAACCAAGTTCATTTCTTTTTGTGGTGAATACTTTGTATGGAATATTGGTATTTGGAAGGACGTATAATTCTTTTTCAGGGAGAACAACTAAAATTTGTAGGACGGTAAGAATAACGGATGAAATCTTTGTAGGTTCTTCAGTTAATTGGGCAGTCATTTGGGCCTTTCCAAGTTCTAAACCTTTAACAAGAATTCTAGAAGTGGAGATGTGATGTCTTTCCAAATCAATAACTGCGTCACTCGCTTTTATTTTAAGGGTATGGCCAGCAGTTGAAAACTTTTCGATTCTAACATAATCCCCGCCATTTCCTTTTGTTCCATTAACACTGTCAATCGACCAAGTTACTGGAATTCCTTCTAAAGTAGAAAATTTGTTTCCAATAACATCATACCCCGCAATTTCCAGGACTTCATAATCGTCTTTATTCATTAAACGTGTTGTGGTAACAACGTCGATATGATGGATATTGTCGATAGTGACTTCAGTTCTTAAGTTCACATGTTGTAATTCATCAATGGCGTAAACCCAAAATGATTGTCTTCCTTTATTGAGTGTTGATTGAACTGAAATTTTACATTCGGTAGAACACTTCCCACCCAAGGGATTTAGATTGACAATCGTTGGATTTGAAGTACTCCATTGAAAACAACCATTTGTTGCTTCGATTGTATAATCGATTGAATGATATTTTGTGGGGTAGGGCAACAATACGGATGGGACTTTCATACTACTAGTATGACCACTTGTCAGAGAAAGTAAAAGCGCAATGACAAGAAACATTATCTGGAGGGTTTCAAGTTCATTTTTTCATTTTTATTTTAAAAATTTCAAAAATCCCAAAGAAAGGAAATGAGGAGTCGTTAAACACCAAAAACAAATAATTTATAGTTAAAAATAATACTTTGGTACTAAAAATTGAATTAAATAGATTTGATTTAAAAAGGGTTTGATCACAGGGTTTTTTATAACAAAAGTCTAATAACAGTTTTGTTTGGAAAACCAAATAAAAAATAAAAAATAAGATAAATCAAAACAAATTGCATCCCCCCTTTTTTTTCCCTTTTTTCCCCTTCATTCTCTCTGACTCTATGTACTCTGACAAAAAATTCACAAACTTTTGCCTTGTTTCTTCTGTTTCTTTAAAACTGCATTCCAAAATTGTCGCATTTTGTTCGTTTGCGAATTGTTCCAATTTGGAGAAGTATGGAGGATGACCTTCTACTTTGTCTTTGTGATTGACAACAAATAAAATTTTGCCGACCTTTGTTTCTTGAACGTATCGATTATGAACAAAATAACCAATTAAACCATCAATGGCCTTTTCACTATCTTCTGGGACGAAATGAATGTGCAGTGGCCCGTTAGTTCCATATGTTGAAACAGTCATATAAGTGCCATACAACAATTTTCCAGGAGCATCAAAAATACACAACGAAACCTTTTTTGAACCAACACTTAAGTCGAAGTTTGCTTGTTCCATTGTTTGTGTTTCAATGTATTCTTCGTCAAATATCTCATCCCTTATTAGTTTTATAAACGTAGTTTTTCCTGAACGTGACATTCCATAAAGTACGATATTAATTTGGTCACTCATACCTAACAAAATAGATTGAGTTTGAACATTTTGCACACTTTTATTTTAAGTTTTTGTGTGCAAATCAAACTAAAAAAAGAAAAATTCAATAATTTTTATAATTTCTCTTATAAACGACAGACAAAAACCTCTACTATTTTGGGGGACACAAACAAGTAGGAAGCGGAGTTGGAAATAATCGTTTTGGTCTTATATTGAACTACAAATCCTCCAAAATCAATGTGTTCACTATTATTTGACATATTAGGAGAAAGGTTATACATTTCATCGACTACTTGTGGACATATTAAAGGAATAAGAGAGCATTTAACACATTCATTCCGATTCATCTCCACATAAATGGCCAACACATCACAACTTTCTGTTTTGAAAAAAATGAAAAATTTTTCAATGTTCCTAATTTTGCTGTTGAGCGTTTTAAAATCTAAATCAACAACATACGTTTTCATTTTCTGAGAGTCTTTATTGCAAGTGATCGTGAGTAGTCGTTGTTTTTTTATTTCAAATATACTTTCAAGAGATATCCCGTTGTCAGGGAAGTTAAAGACCACAGGGCTATCGGGAATTTGACCAATATCTTTTATAATGTTTATTGGGGGAGTGTATATAAACAATTTGTCAAAAGTGGGATGTATGAATATATGTGGATGTTCTTTTACGTACAATTCTTTTGTCAATTCAATGTATAAGTTATAAAGTTGGACTTGTTGATTATTGAGTTGTTCTAAGGCAAATTCATAGTTAAAGTCACACGACTGTTTTTTCAATTCACAAAGCCCTTCGTATTCTGCTTTATAATTTTGGTACTTCTGAATTTCTACTGTATATCTTTCTGATAGCAATTGAACTTCCTGCAGTACTTTATTTTTTGCAGCAAGAATTTGTTCGGTTGTCACACACGCCATAGACAATTATAACTTCAAAATTTTGAGTTTCAGCGAAAAAAAATGAGGATAAAAATAAACATCATTTCAGTTAAGGGTTAAACAAAAAATTATAACAACTTCATTCCTGATTTTCTTTTGGTTTGTATTGAGTTGTGGAAGTAGATTTAAATAGTGAATCATCATAGATATTATATTCATCCTCTTCTCCGAATCCAGAAGAAACCCCATCCCCTTGATTGAACAAACGTTGGTCAAGCATTAAGTCTTTTGAATCAATTTTTTTTCCCAAAGCAATGGATTCAGTAACATCCCTTCTTTTTTCTCTTTCCATTTCTTTTTGAAGACCCTTAAGGCCAGCTTTTCTGTAAAAATCTTCTCGATCTCTTCTTCTTTCATCCCTTGCTTTCTCTCTCTTCTCCCTTTCTTCATCGATTTCCTCTTCTTCTTCGTCTCTCAATTTCCTCATCGCAATTGCCAATTTCCTCATTTCCTCTTCATTCTTTTCTTTTTTTGCAATCTCAACCTTTCTTTTCATCTCAACCTTCTTTTCATTTTCTTCTTGGGCAGCTTTCTCGGCCAAATACAAAGACTCAGCAAATTCTGCATGTCTTTCGTTAATTTCATCTTTAACTAAATTTCGACCATCAGCCGCAACTCTTTTATCCAGAGAAACAGTGTATCCCCGATTGTTTTTCCAATTTGAAATACAAGGAACAATGTTCCATTCATCAATTTCTTTTTTCGTTAATTTCTTTGCGGGTTCATGTAATATTGGAACTGCTTCTCCGACTTGTCTTGGCGCCATTTTTTTATGGCGAAACTTTGGTACTTCAAGAGGATCAACTTTCTCGTCAACAACCTCAATTACACGTTGTTCTGGAGGTGTTTTCCCTCGTTGAATGGGAGTATATTTAATGTATTCTTTTGTGGGAAGTACTTCAGCTTTCTTTAAAAGCGAAAGTGTGCCTGTTTGTTGAATTTTTGACGAAATTTCTTTTGAGACATGAGTGTCACGTGTTCTCACCAATTTGTCTTCCATTAACACTTTTTTTGTTTTTTTGTTTTTTAGAATTTTCAGAATTTGAAATTTTTTTTTTTACTTTTCCTTCCAAAAATATTTTTCAGAAACGAATTTTAGAAAGCACGTTTGACAGAACATACAACAGACTTTATCTTCTGAAGTGCCACGTGAGCAATTTTTGGAAAGGATGACAATTCCCGTCAATTACGGAAAAAAACGCTGAAATTTTTTCGAGGTTTCCAGAAATATCCACGTGTTTTACAGTATTAAAAGAGGCATCAGAACTAAATGAATCAGAATGTTAACACTCTTACTCACTTTACTATTTACTACATTAGTATTCTCAGAAGAAGCAACTGAAGACAAGGTCGATGGCCCAGTCATCGGTATCGATCTTGGAACAACCTTCTCTGCAGTTGGTATTTACAATGGAGAGGGTAAAGGAGTCGAAATTATTGTCAACGACCAAGGAAATAGAATTACCCCATCTGTTGTCGCATTTACCGACACAGAAATTCTTGTTGGAGAAGCTGCCAAGAATCAAATTGTACAAAATCCAGAAAACACTATTTTCGAAATTAAAAGATTAATTGGAAGATCTTTTAATGACAAAGAAGTTCAAAGGGATCTTAAACTTTTCCCATTCAAAATTGTCGATAAAAATAATAAGCCATTCATTGAAGTTAAATATAAAGGAGAGACAAAAGTTTACTCTCCAGAAGAAATTTCTGCTATGATCCTTAAGAAAATGGCTGATACTGCTTCAATGTATCTTGGAAAAGAAGTTAAACACGCCGTTGTCACAGTTCCAGCCTATTTCAATGATGCTCAAAGACAAGCAACAAAGGATGCTGGTAAAATTGCTGGATTAAATGTTTTAAGAATTCTCAACGAACCAACTGCTGCTGCTATGGCCTATGGATTAAATAAAGCTGGAGGTGAAAAGAACATTCTTGTATTCGATCTTGGAGGAGGAACATTCGATGTCTCATTATTAAATATTGAAGAAAATGTTTTTGATGTTGTTTCAACATCAGGTGATACCCATCTTGGAGGTTCAGATTTCGATCAAAGAGTAACTGAATATCTTCTTGATGTCTTCAAGAGAAAGCACGGAAAAGACCTTTCAAAAGATAAAAGAGCTGTGACTAGATTAAGAAGAGAGGCCGAAAGAGCTAAAAGAACATTGTCAGTCCAACAACAAGACAGAATTGAAATCGAAAACCTTTCTGACGGAATCGATTTTTCATTTACTTTAACAAGAGCTAAATTTGAAGAATTGAATATGGAATTGTTCAAATCAACAATTACACCAGTTAAGAAAGTACTTGAAGACTCTGGAATGTCAAAGGGAAGTATCCATGAAGTTGTATTGGTTGGTGGATCAACTAGAATTCCAAAGGTTCAACAATTATTGAAGGAATTCTTCAATGGAAAAGAACCATCCCGTGGTATTAACCCAGATGAAGCCGTTGCCTATGGAGCCGCCGTCCAAGGTGGTGTTTTAAGTAACATTAAAGGAACTGAAGGTATTGTATTATTAGATACCACTCCATTAACACTCGGTATTGAAACAGTTGGAGGTGTTATGACTTCATTAATTAAAAGAAACACCCACATCCCAATTTCCAAATCACAAACTTTCTCTACATATCAAGACAATCAACCATCTGTCACAATCCAAGTATTTGAAGGAGAAAGAGCAATGACAAAAGACAATCACTTCCTTGGAAAGTTCGATTTGGATGGAATTCAACCAGCACCAAGAGGAGTTCCACAAATTGAAGTCACATTTGAAGTTGATGTCAATGGTATTTTAACAGTTTCTGCTGAAGACAAGAAATCTGGAAAGAGTGAAAAGATTACCATTACCTCTGAAAAGGGAAGATTGAGTGAAGAAGAAATTGAAAGAATGGTAAAAGAAGCCGAAGAAAGAGCTGAGGAAGATAAGAAATTGAGAGAGCAAGTTGAAGCAAAGAATCAATTGGAAAATTATGCTTATCAAATTAAGAATAGTGTTAATGATAATGAAAAACTTGGTGGAAAGATTGAAGAAGGAGATAAAAAAGTTTTATTGGACGCTGTTGAAGATGTTGTTCATTTCCTTGAAAACAACCCAACCCCAAGCAAGGATGAAAGTGATGATAAATATAAACAACTTGAACAAATCGCACAACCAATTCTTGCTAAATATGGAGGAGGAGCCCAACAACAAGCACCAGGATATGATAATCAACAATATGGAAATTATGAAGATTATGAAAAAGATGAGCTTTAAATTAGAATGATTATTCAGTATATCTTTGTTTAATTTTTTTTCTTGCAGAACCATTTTTAATATCCGAAAATATCAAGTTGGTGTTCTTGAAATTATTCCTTTTATTGTAAAATTGTATTTTTTAACAAAGAGTAACATCAATTGAACAATGACAAAAATGATGAATGAAAATGGCGTAATCGTTGTTCATTTCTTCAGTACACGAGTAAATGTCATGTTGGTGGAATGTTAAAAAAGTGGATTAAAAATTAAAAAATGTTTTTTTTAATTTAACTTTATAATGTTCTCACTCAAGCAAATGCACCATCAAATCCAGTGAATCCAGCTAATTGGAAAATTGGGTAATAATCCTTTTTATCAACTGAAGAACACCAATTCCAAGCAGAAGTTAATCTTCCATCAATACAAGAACCAGCATCATAAAAATTATCAGCACCACTTCCATCGAAAGCATGTTTAAAGAAATCAGTCAAAATAATCATTCTTAATTCTTCATAAGAACCGAAAGTTTTTAATATATAATTTTTAACGTGTTCATTCTTCTCTCCAATCTTTTCTAAATTCTCAAGTGTAGTAATAATTGGTCCTAAAAATCGTGATATTTGAGTGTATTTATCAATAAAAACCAAGGCGTTTGGAACATTATGATCGCCAAGATGGATTTGAGCAGATCCAACCCAATTTCCAACTTTTTCTTGCATTTCTGCGACAATTCTATGCATAACCATTGAAATTCTTGGTGATTGTTGTAAACGGTGATATCCCTGACCTGTATTCTTCATTTCATAAGGATGCTGAGGATCAAAAAGATCTAATTCGGCCAAAATCCATAATTGATACATGTTTTCAAGAATAATATTCCAAAGAACAAGAGTTTGCTTAACAAATAAAAACTGTTTGGTATGATCATGTGATAATCGAGAGCCATCATTACCTTCATTAATTGCCAATGAAAATCTTTGTTCTTTTGGGGCGTTTGGATCAAAATATTTTTCGAGATAATGGATTGTTTTAACAACTGGATCACGATTATATCTTAAATAACAATTATTATCAGCAATTGAATACAAGCATTGTTTAATTTCTTCTTCATCACAATCACGAGTTGCACATTTTCTTGCAATTGTTTTGATTGCATTTTCTTTTCTTTTAATTTCTTCTTGGATTTCGGATCTACTTTTATTGTCTGGTATAATTTCACTTACTGCAACTTCAATTAATTCATTATCAAGAACATTTAATAATTGTTTTCTTTCCAAAAACCTATAAACAGTTTCAACAGGTCTCAACAATGAAATTCCTAGTTCTTCATTGATAGAATTAACAGTAATGTCCTGTAAAACAAAAATTAGTTTGGCATAGTCATCCCTCATTTTGTCTGGATTCATAATTTTATATCTTCTTCCGATTTCAAAAATTGCCTGGAGAATATCCTCATGTTGACTGAAGGTATTAAGAACATCTGAATAATCTTCTTTTTGGCTTTGTTGAGTTGCAATTAAAATACCATTCAATAAAGAGGCAATTCCTTTTAACTGTTCTTGTAATCTTTGAGTCTTTCCGATAAGTTTAATTTGATCAACTTTATCACTGTACTTAGAAACGTGAAGAGTTGCCTCAAGTAACCTCAACATTTTTCTTTCTGCTTGAGTAATTCTTAATGGTATAAAACGCGCCCTTTCTCTCATTGTTGTTGGGAATTTATATAATTCTTGATTTTGTAATGTCGTATCAGTTTTTTGGGTGTCGTCACCAAGAGAAAAGAATGCCATAACACTTGCTTTAATGCTTTTACCAGATGGTTTTGATTTAAATTCGTGGGTTTTAAACTAAGTAAAGTAAATATATAATGATCACTGCAATGAAAATATAATAAAACAAACTAAATCCTCTTCTTCATTGCCTTCATTGTCAGTTGCGGTTAATTCTTTAGGATTTGGGTTTAATTTTTTTTCTTCTTCTTCTTGAATAACTTTTTGTTCGAGTTGTTTACTGAAATCTGCGTCCATGATTTGGATTTCAACATTGTCTTCTTCCATTGATTTAGTTTCTTTTTCTTCTTTAGTTTCTTCTCTAACAATTTCCTTGTCAGAATCCACATCAAATTCCATAGGTTTTTCTGTTATAGGTTCTTCCTTTGTGACTTCGTTAGTAATTTCTTCCATTGAGCTGTTATTAAGTGTATTTTCCATTTTATTGAAACTTAAAAGTTCATTTTTTCTTTTTATTTTTTGTTTGGCAAAACCTAAAAAATAATCAAACCTCAAATCTTTTGAATTTTTAAAATTCTTCTTTATCCCATTTTCCTTTTCTGTTTTTCCAAATTTCTACTTCCCCACTTGCCAATGTAACTGCCAACACGTCACCACTGCCGTTAAACGAAACTTTCCAACAAACCTCTTCAAATTCAGGTAACCTCTCAACCAACTCGACGGTTCCTTCTTTGACTCGATAAATAAAAACAAAATGGTCCTGGGAACAAGTTGCCAACAGAGTTTTACCATTGGCTGTCACAACGCAGACATCTCTAATCCAATCTTTGTGGTCTTTAATTTCATTAATACACTTCCATTCCTCGTCTTCAAGAGTATGGATTTTAACAATGCTGTCACATCCTCCGCTAACAATACTAATTTTATTGTTAACTGACAAAATGGCAATTGAATTCACTCCAGACGGATGTGCAACAAAAGCAGACGATTTCCATGTTTTGGTTGAATCGACATATTCAATGATGCTGATTTGCCCATCACTTGAACCGCACGCCAATTTTAGTCCTTCGGAGTCTGGGAAGAAACAAATTGAATTTACGGATTTAGTATGGAGCTTGTGTGAATGAACGACAACATAATTATTTGGTGATGTTTCTCTCCAAATTAATACTTGTTTATCATAACTACATGATGCTAATACTGGTCCGAATCTTGGATGACTCCATTTAACTTGCCAAACCGGGGCCGAGTGTCTGTTAAGTGAGTAAATGATAACTTTATGGAAGTGATAGTCAATGATTCAATAATCTAAAAATAGAGGCCGATGATGAATTTTCATTAAAAATGCAACAAACCCCTTTAAGGTGGATACAAGTGATGGTTCTTCTTTGGTGACTTCATATATTGTTATGGTTGAGTCAATTGAAGCGCACACCATATGTTTTCCATAAAAATCGAACTGAATGTCCTCCTAAAAATGTTAATGAAACGAAGAGTATAAAAACAAATAGAAAAGACAATGTTTCGGAGATTGGATGTCAAAAATGAGAATTAAAAACATACAATATCTTCAGTGATCGGTAGAGTCAATTTTTTTTCCGTCTAAAGATTAATATAAAATTAAGATCAACACACGATAACCCCAAACCATTTGTAATAATTGTCCTAACATTTTTTTTTAGTTTAGCTTTTTACTTTTTTTCATTTCCAACTTCCTCATTTCTTCTTTTTTTTGAACTGAACTTAAAATAATCACATCTGATGAGTGTTGGTTTTCCCGTTGTTGTGCAATGTTTTCAAGGGACACAAAAAGAATTAAAGGAGGTCATTAATAAATTTAATCCAGACGTTGGGATTGTTAGTCTTTCACAAACCGGCCCAAATGCCTTTCGTGTTGTTGTAAATAATACTCAGCAGGGAAGAAAAATGATGAATTTCAATAATTTCGTTTTTAATGGAGCCCAAATGATTGTTACTTTTGAAAGAGAACCATCAACAGAGGCGCAGTTGTTGCATTGTTTTGAAATCATTAAATATTCATTTTGTTCTATTCAAATAAGGCAACTAGACCTATCGAACTTGTTGGAAAAATTTCGACGTCTGGGCTATGTTTCTCAACAACCGATTTCGCAAATACTAACACAGTGTATTGGTTATTTTAAAGAGGAAATTCCTGATTTACTTCAGTTGTCATTAGCGAATAATGGTATTGAAACCGGACAAATATTCAGTGATTTACGCTTTGCTTTTCCTCAGCTTTCTGTATTAGATATTTCTAATAACAACATTAAGAACTTCTATGATATTCGACCATTGCAACATTTACCTATTCAAGTGTTAGTGTTGACCAATAACCCCATATTTACCCCATCCGTTATACCGTTTGTTCCATCATTTTTAAAACAAAACCATAACTTAAACTCAGACAATTGTTGATTTATATGCCGACTCTCGACATACTGAATGGCCAAAAAGTCAGACAACAATTATTTATTTCTTCCAATCCCACCATTAAAGTCCTTCCCCACAAATTCAACTCTATTTTCCCAACTAATCCAGAAGCTTTCAAAAATGTGTTTCAGTTCATGAAAAGTTATTTTCAACTTCACGACAATGACTTGCGCCAATTAACAAATTTGTATGACGAAAGATCGTTGTTTGATGTTGTGATGGAAAAGGGAGTGAAACTCAATAATTTTCAATCAAGAAATTTAAAAAATATTCACAATACAAAAGATATTATAAAGGGGTTATCAATTGGTAAAAACGCGATTGTCGAGACCCTCTTCAAGTTGGGAGGGACGCAACACAGAGTGTCTTGTTTCTGTTATGATATTATTTCATTTGGCCAATTAGCTGTTTGTTTTCATTTCCTCCAAAACTTAAAAAGTAACTGAATAGACAATAATGGTAATGGGAGATTTAAAAATGGGGAGTGATAATGACATTTATCAATTTTGTAGAAGTTTTGTTATCTCAGTCAACCCAAGAACAATTATTTATAATGACCATCTCCATCTCTTCCCAAATACAAACAGTTTTAGTGTCGTTAAGACATATTCTTCCTATCTCAAATACGTTACTTCGCAATTCCCTGGATTGAACCAAGAAATTGTATTGTTTTTACTTGAAAAGAACGGATGGAATGTACAAGCAACACACAAAGAAATTTGCCAACAACTTAACATAAAATCCACTTTTTAAATGAATTGACATTTTTGGATTGGTTTAATCAACCCTATTAGGGTTTACTTTTTTGGGAAATGAAAGACTTTGAAATTTTTCACTCTTGAAGCAAAATATGAACAACCCTCATTTTATAACCCTCCAACAACCACATCACACCCAAATAAACACTCATATGGCGACATCCCCTATGTTAACAATGAAAGAAATGGATTTTATTTGTAAGAAAAAAACGTTGGAAGGCATTTGTGAATATTTGATGGACCAAAGCATTGGGATTGATTTTGCTGAGCAGTTAATACGAAACGGCTTTGTTAATGAAGATAGTTTTTCGATGAGTTATAAAAAGAAGAAATGCGTCAAACTTATTCTTCAAATATTGAATTCCATTGACTCTGTTTTGCCAGACATCGAACAACTCCAAAAGGCAAACCACTACGTAATTTCTGTTTTTCAACAAGAACCTTCAAACGAGGTTTTAAAACCAATACCGTCACTTATTGGACTCACTGGAATGATTGTATTGTTTATTCAGTATGTCAATAAAAAAGTTTCAAAACAAACGTTGTGGGATTGGCTCGATTTGTTACTTCCAGCGTCATCTCAACTTCCATTTTTCAAAACAAGTAGGAGTTGTTGTTCGGAGTCAATAGTTTCATTGACCAATATTGCAATTCCAGATTCCATCCGGAATGCCGAGCAATACTTGTTGGGAATTAATCCGGTTAATCAAATAGTTTCTAGATATCCAATCACTTCCACGATGGAACACATTGTATCTGAAATACACAAGTATTACCACACATTACCAACGAACATTATTCAACAAACACTTTACCCCTATTTTGCAAGTACAATTAAATTACGAACGGGTGTCTATGGGGGTGGTCCATTACCAACACAAAATGAGCAACTCACTATTCCCATCCCAGATCAACAAACAAAAATAATTAAAACAGTGAAACCACCCAAGTCACCAACCGATGAAAATGGCCGAATTGTCAAAAGGAAGAAAAGGAGGTTTAGTGAAGAAGAGACTCAGAATTTGATAAATGGTGTTGAGGAGTTTGGTGTTGGACATTGGAAAAGCATATTGAATGCTTACACATTCGATGGTAGAAGTTGTGTCGATTTGAAAGACAAATGGAGAAATATCGAGTCTTCTCGGAATCGGATGAACAAAATCAAAGGAATAAAGGATGGACAAGACGGAGTTTCTATTTCAAAAATAGGTTTCCCACCTATTTCATTGTCAGAACAAGAAGAAGAGACGGACTAACAAAAGTGTTACATCCAAAAATGATTGATGTACATTATTGAATTATATTTTTTAAAACAACTTTTTATTTTGAAAGAACTTTAAAAATTAACCAAAATGAAAGGAAATGTGGTGATGCTTTTGTTTATATTGTTTCTTTGCTCGTGTTCATTAGAAATTTCATTCATGTTATTGGCAGCACCGAAAAGAAGACCCGAATTTGATCGAAGTTTAAGGGATCTATATGAGATGTTCAAGTTCAACTCCACTGATGTTCACTTACGATTATTGATGCTGAAGGGATGCGATTGTGAATTTCCAATTTTTGATGAGGCACTCAGTAAATTTCAATTTGAGTATCCCCACTTAGAAGTAAGACAATTCATTTTAAACACAAATGAAAATGAAAGAGATTATAACAAAGATTTTGTTAACGAAATGTATCACGCAATAGACAGTCTCTATAAAAGACCGGATTGGGTAAAACCAGCAAAACTCAGAAAGCATTATTTAATCAATGGCTATTATTTTGCTATGGCAAATTATTTGTATTATCAAACTAAAACTGATTTATTTGTTTATCTTGAAGATGATCAGACTTATAACGCAGACCTAATACAAAAATTAGTTGGTTATTATAGCAATAACAATTTTGACGACTATTGCTTCGAAAAAGTCGCCCCATACACATTCGCCAAAGTACCAAAAGAACCGAACACATCATATCTAACAAGGCAATGGGGCCATTATGGCTTGGTCAGAACAAGAAAACAAATGGAACAATTTTTTAGAATTATGAAATTTGAACGATACTTTGAGTCGGGAGATACACTTTCAGGCGATTTCTGTAAAGTTATCAAAAAGAATTACTTTGTTATGAACTTATCGCGACATTTCGGCAAAGACAAACAAATACCCAACTAATCTTAATTTTTGTTATTTTCTTGTTATTGTCAAAAAGGTAAAAAAATGTTATTGAAATAGGGTTTTGGTTCTTACGTAAAAAAGCAAAATAATATTTATTTTCATTCTACAATGTCTTCTGACAGTGAAACTGAATATGATTTTACTCGACATAAGAGAGAGGAATTGAAATTTAAAGGTTTTAGGCAATTGGTTGATGAAATGAAAGTATCATCCTTGCACGACATTTATAATTCCGAAAGGAATCAAAAAAGTTTGGAGGATACAAATACTTACACATATGATGCTTTAATGAAATGGAAAGAAGATGACAGAACTCTCTCTTTTCATAATGCTTTTTATTCCGTTAGAAAATACGCCATGTCTTTGCCATTATTAATTGTTAATCTCGATGAAATAATGGAAACATTATTGTTTCATCTCCAAATCAAAGACTCACTTGCAACTCATTCGTTATTGGATATCACAACCCAAATTATTCGTGACGTTAGAGATTTATTTATTCCACACATCCCCAAATTACTCAATTTTTGTCGAAATAAATTAGTTGGATGTTCAGACACCTCCGTTATTTACGATATTTTCAATACTTTATCCTTTATGATTAAATACCTTCACTCTAAAATTATGGAGGATCCAAATTCCTTCTTGTCACACTACATTTACTTCTTATGCCATAAAAAGGAATACGTAAGAACTTTTGCTAGTGAATCACTTGTTTATTTACTCCACAAATTGTCACCAGAAGACTTTATCCATTTCATTGATGACATTGCTTCGAATTACATTATTTCTGAAATGAGTGTGTTGGGTGTATCTGAAAAAAATTTATTGACAAGAGGTCTTGGTGTTTTGTTATTTGAAAATGTTAAGGGAGTTAAAGGTCAACTTATTATTAAAAGTAAGCAGTACATCAAATTATATTTCGAAAAATTGATTGATGACACTTCTCCAACAAATGGTATTTGGTTTAGTGCATTGCAAATTTGCAACAAGGCAATTTCAATTCAAAAGAGAGAAGGTTTTGACGACTATTTTGTTTTATTAAAATCTGTTCTTCCACAACAGCCAACAACTCAACAATTTTATGGGAAAGTATTGTCCATTGTCATTAGATGGGTTATGTATCGATATGGAAAAACAATTGAAAATTGTGAAAATGATGTTGAAGATTTGTTAAAATACACTTTCAAATGCACCATCTCAACTCCACAACACCTTGAAACAATACCGTTATTGGCGGATAATTACAGATTCTCGGCACCATTATTAACTGATGTTGTTAATTATATCAAGAATGTTAGTAGCGATGAATTAAGGAGACTTTTAGCAGAAACAACAAAGCAATTTGTTTATTTCACAGCGATATTAAAAGAAATGATAGAAAGGAATGATATCAGTTCACTTCACCATTACTTCCCATTGAGATATACACCGACTATATTTAATGAAGATTGTGACATTGTCACACAACACTTTCCTCGGTTCCCTGTTTCTTTAATCGGTGACTTAGCTTCTTGTCTTTCTAATAAAGAGTTGACAGATGATTTATGTTGTTTTATTGTCGCCACAGACATTACCTCTATGGTTCCAAATGTTTTAGAAAAAGCCCTGAATTATTTTGAAAAATCGCCGTTGGCGGCATCAGTTATTCTTGCTCATTTTGAAAATCCCATTCAAGAACGTATTATTTCCCATTTAAAATCCTTAAGAACAAGCCAACATTTATTTGCTTTAGCATATTATGTTCAGCACCGAAAAATTACTGTCAACTTCAGTGTAGAAGAAAAAAATAAAATTATGAAACGCATGGAATCCAAACATGCTTTGGAAAGGAGTGCTGCTGCTTTTCTGTTGGTGGGCGGTGATGAATTAAGATCGAGACAAATTATGTCCATTTTTAATGACATTGAAATTAGTATTGTGATGATAAGGCCAATGTTAGCTCGACTTGACTACATGAAATCTCGAATTGCTGTTGGGAATAATGAAACTGCTGAGATGATTGTTCATTTCTCTCTTGGACTGTTACAAATAAAATTGTCGAGATTATGGCAACCAGCCAAAGAACTTATTGGTCTTTGTATTGAAAAAGATAAAAATTTCATTCAAATTGTTATGAATTTCATTGAAGAATTCCATTCGAGAAATGAAAAAAGTATTGACAATGGCGATGAGGAAGTTGAAGAGGTTGAAGAACAACCAGATAACACACCAATAATTTTTAATCAATACCCATTAAGTTTGACTGATGGCCATACAATTTCCAATTATCTTTGGGAAATAGTCGCAGATAATGTTCATTTGATAAAATCAGGAAAATATCATGAATGGTTTATTTCTCAATTTGTTAAAAGATATCAGTCAGTTGATGTTGCTATTTTAAATAAAAAGGGGGTTGAAACATTAAGTCATTATATCGATGTTTTAAAACATATTCCCATTCCAAATAACATTATTTCAATATTGATTCATTTGTTAAGTACAACAAGAATTGAATTACAAACCGAAATATTTTCGGCAATTTGCACAACAGACCCATCAATAGACGCTCACAAAAAAGATGTTGTTGGGCTCATTTCTTCTCTCAACAAGCCCTCTCAACTAAGGAGTTACGTTCAAACAATTTCTGTTTCTGGGAAAGCGTTAAGTCTTTTGTGTCGTATGTTATTTGTTCATATCGTTCAAAAAGCTGTTGAGAAATCTACCAAAAAAGTATTGATTGAATTTATATCTCAAATAGAAGACGAGGCAAGAATTGATTTTTTGAACGATACAATCTCTGCTTTCTTTGAGTTTGTTTCGGGTAAAAAGAAGTTCGCAAGAGGAGAAATGGATTATATTCTCCATACCCTCCACATTATCAATTCTACTTTTGGTTCATTATGTGGAGAAAACAGTATGATTGGAAAATTACTTGTGGAAATATTAAAAAAAGACCCAATTGTAACTTGGGATGTTCTTCGTTTGATAAATGGATTTTCGCAAACAGCAGATGATGGGGATATCGACCCGAATAAATTATTCGATTTTAAACAAATATACCCAATTGTATTGGATAAAAGTAATCTGAAACTTCCACAATTTGTTGTTGAAACATTAATGGTGTTGCCAAACGCAAATGACTTATTGCATTCCATACCTAAGTTAATACCATTTTTATACCACTATGAAAACATTACACCCTCGAATGTTGATAGAGTTTTAAGCCTTCATTTATTGGTTCAAGATATTCCAGTTCCATTTGATTGTGGCTCGGTAGTTGAGAAAATTATAAATGCAGTTCTCCCCAATATAAACGAAAAATACATTTCTTTCATCCAATTTATCATTCGACACACCACACTTAAATTTAGCGAGTTGTTGAGGCGTCACGTCCCATTGACAACCCAATTACTTCTTCCTTTCTTGCATATACTTTCAGATACCGACGATTCTATGGCTGTGTTGGCCGAATTACTTGTAAAAGAACCAAATGCCCTTATTGAACAATGCATTCTTCCCAAACAATTTAATTGTGAATTAGGAAATCGACTTATTCAATGTATTCACTCTCCCAAAGATTTCTTCTCCATATTAAAAACAACAGAGACACCAACTGGAAGATTATTATTATTTGTTTCAGAGTATGCCTGTCAAATGGTTGTTTCTAGTGATTATACCATTGGTGAAATTTCATCTGCATTTTTACTTAAGTTATTCAAACAAACCAAATTACCAAATCTTATCCCAAGACTATTGGATTTATTCATAAATAATGCAACACTCCCTATTGCAAATTTACTTACAAACTGTCTGTTAATTGAAAAAACAAATGGACTTTCCGAGTTGGCTTCTGTTGGATTTTTCAAAGGTGTTGTCAACACTGGTTATGACGCACTTGATGCAACAAAAACTATTCTTTCCAAATTAAATGAAAATGAATTGGATATCACAAGGAGAATATGTTCCAACTCAATGGAAAACGAAACTGACAAAAAGGCAAGGATTAAATTGAATGACATTGTTGGCAGGGTTTATTCCTTGTTTAATTGGGACAAATACGAAGAAAGAGTAAATTCATTGATCGAATTTTTGAAAGAGTCAAATAAGAAAAGAGCGAATGTTGTTGCGTTGTTGGAGGAGGCCCAGGCCAATGAAAGAAAGGATGATGTCAAGATACACAGCAGAGTTCTCGAGCAATCAGGAAGGATTTCTAGGGTGAGATTTATTGAATTAAGATCTGCCATATATAACTTCCATTTCGAAATTGGAGGGGAGTTTGACGTAAAGGAATTAAACAGTTTTGCTGCATTCGGTGATTTGCCATTTGAAATAACTGATGAAGACAGAGTTGAATTAGAAATGACACAACAAAGAATAATGAGGCAAAGTGTGATGTTAAAAATTATTCCCGGATTAAGCGAATTGATGGCGGATAAAAATGTGGGAAATAAAAAAAGTGATATCGTAAGAATGATCGTTGAATTGTTGTGCAAATTACCTGAAGAAATGAGACGAATGGAAGTACCACAGATGGTTCAATTAATTGTCAATGAACTTCAAGAAAAAAATTTTGAGCCAAGAGAAATCGCCAGAAAGCAACTCGTTGAAATTTTATGGAAGTTGGGTGATTCATATTTTGCTGATATTGTTGACGAATTATATAATGGATTGCACAAAGGATTTATGAAACATGTATTGGGTTATACCATTGAGTTCTTACTTCGAAGCATTGTAAATAAAGTGTATAACCAACAAACAAATGAAAATTTAATGGAAGAAGAAAAGAAAGATGGAGTTGACGATTTGGAAGAGACAACACAACACAATGGAATGGAAGAAGTATGTGATCAATTCAAAATTACGTCTTCAATAAATACTTTATTGAAAGTTGTATATGAGGATATTTATGGTCCAGTTGCTGAACAAAGAGAAGTTGGAAAAATACGAAATTCTCTTATTGAGGCGAGAGAGTGCAAATCATTCCAAACATTTGAACATATTGGATTATTAGTGGATCAAATAGATTCACTTGGAGAAATTAATATTTTTGTTGAAACACAATTAAAACAAGCAAAAAAACTTCAAGTAGCGTTGGAAATGGATAGACTGATGAGAGAA
Organism: Entamoeba moshkovskii; assembly: GCA_002914575.1. Classification (NCBI taxonomy): domain Eukaryota; phylum Evosea; order Mastigamoebida; family Endamoebidae; genus Entamoeba; species Entamoeba moshkovskii. The sequence goes on from NWBR01001070.1 coordinate 42,181, forward strand.
TTTGAAAAGGGATTGAAAGAAAATAAATTTATCTCAAAAGACATTATGTATGATTTCGCCATCAATACCATCAAATCCTACTACTATGTTCCACAGCTGGCAGATGTCTTGATTGTTCCAAAAATTAAATTGGCGGGTCAAAATGCAAGAGATAGAATTATGTACCAAAGAGAAAAGAATGCCTTAGAATTGATGGAGAATGGGGTGATTGATAAAAAACAACATTACCATATTCTCGTTGAATTTGGGTTGAAGTTGTTGGGTGATTGCATGGGAAGTGCCGAAGAAAATGATAAATTACTTGGAGTGGCGGAGAGTCTCGCAAAGAAATGTTGTTTTATGAAACATGAAAGAAGTATTTCGTTGGCAGTGAAGATATTGAGGAGTGTTTTGAAGAAAAGAGACAGAATGGAAGAAGGATATTCCATAGGGTGTAAGATTATTAAGTCTTTACAAAAAACTGATGTTGAATTATATTCCCAAGCATTGATGTTAATGACTGATTTAATCAAAAGATGTGATGAAAAATTTAAGCCACAAGACCTACAAACAGTTTTGGACGTCATCGTTACAAACCTCAGGGAAACAACCAAATTTACTTCGAATTTTATATTTTTGAATGCCATTATGAAAAAAGGAATTGTTCATCCCACCTTGTATGATATAATGCTTGATTATGGCAAATACTTAATACAAACCACTGAGATCAAAACCAAAAAAGAAGCCGAAGAAATATTAATAACATTCCTTACCAAATATCCATTGTCTCCAAAACAACGTAAAATGTACATCGAATTTTTCATTAAAAATATCGATTTTGATCATGTTGAGTCTCGAATCGCAATTGCTGAATTATTAACTATTGTTGTTGATAGAATGGAAGCAACTGAGGCAAACGAGGGAGTCAATTTTATTTTTATTCCAATTGCATTAAGAATATCTGTTGAGGCGAATAAAAAGGCAAAAGAAAAACAAATAAGGATATTGCAGTCATTTATTACTAAAATTTCAAAGGAACAATTCAACAAAGTTCTTGGAATGAATAAATCTTGGATGAATAATTCAAAAGCTACAATTAGAAGGGTTGGATGGATTGGAAATTATTTATGTATTGATAGATTAAAGAAAAAGAAAGAAGAATTCATGTCCATTATTAGTGAAACTTATTTGAAAGAAGAGAATTGCGTAAGAGAAGAGATGATTCGCTTTTGTAGTTGTTGTGAATGTAATAATCAAAAAATATTTGAAAATATTCTTGACACTCCACAAATTAATGGCGCAGTAGAATTTATAGGGCAAGTTCTATTTAGCATTGAAAATATAACAAAAGTAATTAAGGTGTTAGTAGAAATGATAATGGAAAACAAAAATGTTGTTGAATGGACGAAAATTATCAAAAAAGTAGTAGAAAAAGATGATAGTAAGATTGTTGAACTTATGAATTATTTGGGGGAGAAAGCAAATGAAAATAGTGTTAAAATGGTTGCTTCTCTTATTGGAAGTGTTGAACAGAATGAGAATTATATCGGTTTGATTGTTAAATATTTATTCCCAATTGCAAATGGTAAAGACCAAACAACAGCGCCATTAGCAAAAGAAGTTATGAATATTATCAAGACGATTGTAGAACCAGAAAGATATCTCACACTTATCCAAAAGGATTGATATTATGAATTTGATTGATTTTTACATTTTGCTATTTATAATTTTAAGAAAACCCTAAAAAATCAAAAATAATTCTTTGGCTGAAAACAAAAAAAATTTGAAAACTTAAAATGAAGACTATATGAGTACCATCGACGAATCACAATACACTCCAATTACCGAAGGACAAGCAACTGTTCTTTTCCCTAAATCGGAAGCAGATGCTTTTTATAATCCAGTCCAAGAATTAAATAGGGATTTATCAATTAGCATCATTTCTAAATATCTGAAAACTCAAGAAAATGAGGCAAAAACAAAACAAAAAGAGTTTCGCCCATTGGTGGTTGAGGCATTGGCTGCTTCTGGTTTAAGATCCGTTCGTTATGCAAAAGAATTACCACAAGACATTGATTTTAAAGTTATTGCTAATGACATTTCCAAGTCGGCTGTTGAGGCGATTGAGCGTAATGCCAAACATAATAACACTACAAAAATTCAACCATCAGAAAGTGATGCTGTTATGTTATTGTATAAATTATCACAAGAAAAAGAAAAACCAGACGTAATTGACCTTGATCCGTATGGCGCCCCAACAGTTTTTTTGGATGCGGCATTTGCCGCAATAAAAGATGGTGGGCTGATGGCGGTAACCTGCACCGATATGGCTTGTTTGGCTGGTACACATGCCCCAGCTTGTTATGCTAAATATGGAGCAATGCCTTGGCATTCTTCTTGTGGACATGAATTTGGACTTCGACTTGCACTTCACTCATTAGCAGAAAATGCAGCCCGACACAAAAAATATATTGTCCCACTTATTTGCTTCCATATTGATTTTTATGTCAGAATGTTTATTTTGGTAAAATCATCCGTTTCACTGTCAGGAGAATTACCTCTTCATGAGGGATTGGTATTCACTTGTCCAACTTGTGAGAGTTTCTTCTGCAATTATTTGGCCACTAAAAAAGATGGAAAATTAAAAGCTGCTCCATTGGCAATTACATCAAATAAATGTATTCATTGTAATTCCCCAATTCATATCAACGGGCCAGTTTGGTTGGATAATTATGTTGATTACCAATTTGTGAAAGAACTGAATGAAACTTACCAATCAAATCAACAACTCCACGTTAATTCTCGAAGAAGAATCCTTGCATTGTTGACTCTCTTAAGTGAAGAATTACCAAACACTCCATTTTTCTATGCACTGGACCGAGCTGCCCATTTTTTCAAAGTACAAGTCCCGCCAAGATCAATTTTCGTCCAAGCACTTGAATCAAAGGGATTTAAAACATCATTGTCACATACATATCCAAATAGTATCAAAACAGACGCTGAAGTGTCTTTGATTTGGGATTTGTTTCGAGAGTTTAACCAAAGCAACCCATCAAAAGTTGCCGAAGGAACACCCGCTCACGTTATGTTAAGAGAAAAACAAAAAGTTGTATTTGAGTTGAATAAGTTTAAAAAGACAAAAGAGAAAAGGCCAATCCCTGTATTTGTTGAAAAACCAGGTAAGAATTGGGGTCCAGCGTGCAAAAAGAGAAAGGTTTTAACAAATAAAATTAACTCGATGAACGAAAAGAAAAATGAGGATTTAGATCTTTAATTGCAATTGATTGATTTTATTTCTTTTTTTAATTGATGATAATAACTCAATTATTACAGAGCAATTTTCAGAACAAGAACAATGATTCCCCCAAGAATTAAAGATAAAAGGATTAAGACTATCATTTTCACTCGTGTAGCTTTTTGATATGTCTCTGCTTTCTTTATTTCTTCGACTGCTTTCACTACTTGATGTTCGGTATGATCAATATTATAATCGATTCTATCAACAATAGTTCCCTGTTCATGTACTAACATATTTAATTGGCAAGTCATTTCCGCTAATTCCTGAACAGTTTTTGCAATCCTTTTAATTTCAGCAACCCTCTGGTCAACCATTTCCTCGGATTCACTCAGCATATTTAATTGTTTTTCATCAAATCCAAACGAATAAACTCCCTCTCCTTTCTCGGACGTGAAACAATCATCAAATTTTGATATTCTTTGCTTTAATTTTAATAAATAATTCTTGTTTTGTTGTTTGAATTGTTCGGCCACCCTACCTACATCTTCTGCCAAGTTTAGTTGAACGTTTTGAATAACTGTGGGGCTGTCAACTTCCTTGAAACGGGAAAATTTCATAACTCCATTTTCTAACTGTTTCAAATCCTGACAAGTTAATATTAATATCTTAACTGACATTTTGAAATGCTATTTATAATTAGAATCAACAAACCAACTTGATTTCGTTTGATTTTAATTCAACTTCTTTTCCAAGTGATTCATAGTCATCCAAATCAACTGACAAGTATCTCTTTTGTAATCTAGTTAGATCATCTACTATTTTATGTTAAAATAATCTTGTGAGCTCATCATTTAAATTCAAACAAACTTTTAAATACAACATCCATTTTTTTATTTCGAATTTGCTCAACTGCACGGGCCCATGAAACTTGCTCATTAACCGTTACAGTATGCATAGAGTTTTCAACAATAGTTCCCCCAACAAAATTTGATCTTTGGTCAAAAAACTCAGTTGTCCAATCCTTAACAAATCCCAATACGCTCATAATTACCAACTACTTTTTAGAGATCGACAATTGTTTCTTTTGGACAAGATTGATTCGTCATCTCTTTTTGTTCCAACAACCTTTGAGTTTTAATAGCGAAAATGTTAACGCAAAGTTACACAAAAATAAATGATAATTAAAATACATTATTTCATTCCATGGTCATGCAAACAATTATTAAAAACATGAAACTATCTCGGAATTGTTTGGTGAGAGAACACATCCCTTCTTCGACATTTGGCTCATGATGAAATAGTTAATTTCCTTTCCACTCTGTGTTATTAAGTCAGAAACAAATAATTTATGTCCGATTTGGGCCGTTTGGATTCGTCGCATTTGGGAACAAACTACGCTTTGTTTGCCTTTTTTGTAGTCAAATTGGGCCCAACAAAAATTAGCGGCCAATTCGAGCAGACAGTCATTAGTTTTTGCGTCAGCGTTTCTTCTTTTCTTCTTTTTGTCTTCTTCGGAGTTTTCGCTCATTATTTCCTCGAAATATATATTTCCGTCTCTCGATATTTCTTCGATAACGAATAACTGCGATGTGGTTTTACCCTTTTTATAGAGCTTTTTCAATTTGATTGAAAAACCATTCGCGACCAATACGCCTATTAAAAATGATTGTTGTGCTGCATCACGATTTGTGGAGGCCCGTTTCGCCATTAACAAATCTTTTTGTTTGTCAGTCTGTTTGGGTGCAATTTCATATACTCCTTGGCCTATGTGGATCAATTGTTTTCTTTCAAAAGGACTTATGATCGGTTGCATTCGACTTGTTTTGATGAACTAAAAGGGATTCAACAGTTGTTTAAATAGTTCTGCTTGGCAAACGAAGGCGTGATGATTCATCAAAATAGAATAAACCTCAAAATTCGGGTTATCTTCTAAATGAAACGTTATTCCAAAACTTCATTAGAACTATTTTAAAGAAAAAGAACCAAAAAAAAACTTCAAATTTTTTTACATTGAGGTTTTATAAGTATGAGTCCTTCATTCGTCCAAAAGAAAATTCTGGTTGGGCAATTTTTATTCCTCAAAAAGGTCATAACTCAAGACAGAGAAAAGCCTCAAACCCAACAAAAAAAAAACAAAAAAGTGGTTTAGTGAGAAACAAAAATCAATCATACAACAACACAATTTTTGTCTCCCTTTTTTGTTTTTCTTTTTTTATTTTTCTTTTTTTGACCTTCTTCTTCTACTTCGTTTTGTTGCTCTTTATGGTCGCTCTCTTGAAGTCCAAGCAATTGCTCTGCAATTCCTTTGACAATACTTTCCAAAACTTCTGTGTTGTTTGGTTGAATTTCAACAAAATGGAAATTATCCCCAGACCCATTCTTTAAGGTTGACATTTCTTGGTCGCTCACCTGGCTTGGAGTTGATTCGTCCTTTAAAAGTAGAGTTATTACAAATATCTCATCGTGAGTGTATCTGATAATCTCGGAATTGTGGTGCAATGCTTGTTCAATTGAAACTCGCTCATCGGCATACAGAACGGTGAGGAACCCATTAAATCCACGATAGATACTGTTATTTTGTGTTCTAAACCTTTCTTCTTTGGCTCTGTTAAAGACCGTGAGCTCAACCGTTTTCCCATCAAAATCGAAGTCAAAAACCCTTTTTTCATTCTTCTTTGGATCATCATCAAAAAACAAAGAATATGGATTTCTTTGTTCTGATTCCCAATTCATACGCACTGAGAATTTGTACATTGGTGCTTCTTGTGTGGTCATATTATTTGATTCTTTTTTATTTTTGATCTGCTTATCAGTTGGTGTTCTATTTTGAAACGTCGGGCCCGTTTTTTTACGAATTGAAATAGGGGGTTGTACGACATTGGTGAATTATTTTGGGAGTATTTTATTTCAGAGCAGTAATCATTAATGGCAATTTAAAAATAAACAGATCTGAACAGTCGAAAAAAAAGCTTTTCAGAAGGTTCCAACTATAATAACCAATCAATTTATTGCTCAAATTATTTATTTTGGCATTGTCAAATCACTCCCCTTCTTTCGTTATTTTCGGTTCTTTTCCATTCCAGAAACCATCAAATAACTGGCCATCTTTTGCCAAATTAGATGTCGAATGTTTGCATTCATACACCCTTTCTTTTCCCAGCCCCATTAGGCCAGCCACAACGCTTTTTATAAATGTAACATCAATTTCATTTGAGTCAACTACTTGCATTATTCCCTCCCCCATAACTTCGACATAGAGATACTTTACTTTGCTTGAAACTTTTGGAATATTTTTAAGTTCGATAATTTTATTCTCCCTGTCCTCTGGGAGTTTGTTGTTTATTGCGTTTATGAAATATTTTTTTGCCGTCTTTGCGACAGACTCATCAACTGGAAATACATCAATGAAGGTATGATGTTTTTGCACTGTTATCTCACTAAAAATTGGTACTTTTTTTATTTTGTTGAACTTCTCGGTTATATCTCTTTTAACTCTGATTAGCTCACCTTTAACGTCTTGGTCGGCATCGGCATAAGCACCCACATGATCATAGGGAACGATTTGTAAATGCAAATCACATAATTTACCTTTAACAGGCAATGTAATCATTTGGGTTTCATAGGCCTCGGCCACAGACCTAGGATTAAAAGCGATGCTGTCAGTACAGAAATAGCATTCCTCTGGCTCGTTTGTTCTTTTCATTAACTTTATTAAAATTTATTAAAATTTATTAAAATTTATTAAAAAGTTTGATTGTAAAAATTTCTAAACCGTTCAATTTTCTGCGAATTGAATTATTTATTGTGCATTGAGTTATTTATGGTCACTGTAATTGAAAGACTGTGATTCTTTTTGGAAATGATTTTCGACAAAGCGCATTTTGTATTCCATTGTAATTAAACGATGATTGATAGCAATATGATTCATTTTATATTTTTCTTTGCCAATATAAATATCGTGTCCATATTCAATTGAAAACAAGCCATAACTTGATTGATTATTCAATAAAAATGCATATCGAGATTTTTTGTATCAAATTTCAACATTCCATTTAATCTTCCATTTGATGTTAATGAAAATACAAATGATTTTGAATCTTTTATCCATCTTTGACCAACATTATCAATTTTTGAATTAACATAACTTCCAAATCTATTGGCTCATGACCTTCAATTATAAATATCAAATTACTTTTATTCATTACTTTTTGATCAAATACAGATGTATTTTCTTTCCAACCATCAACATCTGAATCAAATATGATATTTCCTATTTTCATTCCACTCCATTCTTCTATTTGTTTCATTTCATCCATATCAATTATGTTTTTTCTTTCAAGAATTCCTTTATGATCAATATTGTTTTTCCAATATTTACAATCATTTCCTTTTTCTTCTTCTTTTAAATATCTTTCACGATCAACATAATACCAAATACATTGTTTAAATATTCTGCCATCTTGAAATATTTGATTTCATCATATAAATGTAATGTTTCTAAGTTAGTAAATAACTTTCTTGAAGCATCATTTAAAGGAATTGGATTAAAATGAAATCTTTCCATACTTCCTTTAAATCTTTTAACAGTCATTTCCAAATTAATAAAACCATCAATCCTTTCAAAGTATTTTGAAGCAATCATTATTGAATAATTGACTGTTTTCTTATTCATCTCTTGTGGGTTTATTTTAATAAAAGTTTGGTTGTGAAAAATAACAAAAACTCAAATATCATAAAACTATTTCCTCATCATCCACTTTTTCAGCTGATAGGCTAATAAACCCATCTTGGTCTCGATTTTCTTCAATAATTCCTTTTGGTATTTCTGTTGAGGACTGTTCATCTATCTTTTCATGCAATTCTGATTGGTTTGGAACAGGTGGAAGTGGTCTGTCTTTTGGTTTCGGCAAGGGGGGCAATGGTTTTTCCTTTTTTTTAAATATTTTTTGTTGGCCTGTGGAATCAATTACAACAACTTCCTTGGTAGTATCAGATTTCGGCTTTTCTTTGACAATCCCCTTAAAGTAACTCACAATACTTTCTATTCCTTCTTTGAGTTGACTTTCGAAATGAGCATTATCTTTTTCCTGTTGTTTGTATTTGCTGTATCCACAAATACTCCTTACTTTAACAACCCAATGTTTATATTTCACACCCCCAATTTGTTTCGCCACAATCCTTCCCTCACTATCTTCAAATTCCACAAGCAAGTCTCTCTGTCCTTCCTTTTTCAACATCCCAGGCAGTTCGTAACTCTCAATACTTTTAACCTTGCCACAATTGTCAAGAACGTCATTAACTTCTTTTAAAGTGATATCAGACGGGACGCCAATGATGATAACACAATTATCTTGTTGTCTTTCCTCCATTATTTAGTCTTTCCAAGATCAAGGAAACAATACAAAAAGTGACGATTAGACAATCTCGAAGAGTAAAAAAGTGAAAAATCAAAAGAAAACCACAAAAAGTGTATTGTCAAAAGAAAAATAGTCATTATACAACCCAATTAAACCCACTAATTATAAAAGACAAAAGTCATCTTAAATCCACCCATTTCGATAATTGAGTTGTTGTGTAATCCAACTTGATTTTGAATTATCAAACTACTATCAACAACACTACCATTTCTTCCTTCATTAGTAAATATATACTCATCACTGTCTTTATCATATGTAATAGTGGCATGTCTATGTGAAATTGACTTGGCATCAGTGTATTTATTCAAATAAATAAAGCTACCATCATGAGCACCCTCTTTTCCTCTGCCGAATACAACTGGGAATTGTGTTTTATTATCAAAATCAAATACAACAGTGCTATTTCTTTCTCCGCAAACCAACTTGGCTTTTGTGTGTTTGCGTTTTCTATTTCTTTTTTCTTCGAAGTCCTCGTCCTCTGAAATTCTTTTCCTAGCCTTCTTTCTACCATTAGTTTTGATAGGTTTTGGTTCTTTTTTTTCGACGACGTGTTGTTTGACTTCTTTAATAACTTCTTTAAAAGAGACTTGGGTAGGAGTAACTACAGAGATTAGTACAGTTTTTTCTCTTTTCTGTTTGTGTCATTTAAAAAACCCTTAGGGTTTTAGTTTACTGATTTGTGAAAAAAAAGTGGATCAAAAATGATAAGTCCCATTTTTGAAATTCCTCCAAACTAAAACAAACTCTTTGTTTTCATCGTTGAATTTTCTTTGCATTTGTTTACCACTTCAACTTTTAACATCTACTCATTATTTCTTTCTTCTTTTGAAATAAAAAATTAAATGTCCTTTCTTCATTAGACCCTTTTAAAACTAAACAAACTGTTGAAAACTGATTTGGTGGTATTTGTTCTTTCAATCGCTTAGACTCATTATGGTACTACTCAACGTCAATATTATTGTGTTTTTATTTGGTTTGCTGGACAAATATTATCAATAAAACCAAAACATAAACAAACTTCATTCATTTGTAACCAAATGGCATATTCCATTAAAAGAGGGCTAAATCCTTTTTGAACACTATCACGAATTTCTTGGACCTTTTCTTTGTCCATTTCCGATTTATACAAAATTTAGTTCACGCTTTATTCAAAGTTCCACCCTTTTTTTAACTTTTGAATATTTCCTCTCTTCCCTCCAATCCCTTCATCATTGCTTCCGAATAAAATTTATTTAAAACACTTCTTAAACCCCACTCATTTACCTTTTTCATCATGGCTCTGTGAGACAAAAAAACAGGGCTTGAACACACACCATTTAAAAGTTTTTTTTTAGTTCAATTTCGAAAACAATGATGTATTATCTATTTTAAGTTATCGTATTTTTGGAAAACAAAAACATAAAAATTATTCGCTTTCCTCTTCTTCAATTTCTTGTTCTTCTTCACTTTCATTCAAATCATTTTCATGGCACGGCCGTAATTCTTTTTGATCAACCCAATCTATTTCCTCCATTGAACAAAGGGCATATCCACTTGGCGGATGTTTAAAAATAATTGGATCAAAGAACTTCGAGAATCGGGCATGAACCAATTCAGGCATCTTTATCAACGCAGCAGCACTTTTTGGGGAATCAAATTCAATAAAAACAACACCACACTTTTGGGTTTGTGCCGAATAAAACGATGGTTGGTAAAGTAAAAATTGAATTGCGTTGTACGGTTTCACCCACTGTTGTATGTCAATAACAGAAATAAATGATGGGATCCCAGCACATGCAATGACATTTGTTTCTTGTTGCCCATTCATTTGTATTGGAAAGAGATCACTTGGGAATGCTTCAATGGTCACTAATTTGGATAATTCGATCGGGACTTTATCCAATTCATGGAGACTTTGAATTATTAGCTTTTTTAATGATAAGTATGAAATATCCGGATTTAAGTATTGTCCTTCAAAGATCCAATGAAGTGATTGAGATATAAGGTCAACATATGATAACAAAGAGCATTGAGGGAAAGTGTGTTGAATTAACTTTTGGAATAAAAAGACGAATTTTGACATATTGTCGTTATTCCCCAAATTAACACCAATATTTTTTAATAACTGGATTAATGAACTGCAAGAAGAGTGTTGTATAATACTTAAGTGAAATAATGAAGTATTTGTAGAGACAAAATGGATATTTTCGAATTGTTGGATTGAGCAGGCCGAAAAGTAATCGTTTTGACTTAAACACTTTTGGATTTGGCGAAGAAGAATATCGTTTTGAGTATTGGAATGAACTGTAATAACAATTGGATCGTTTGCGTTTAAAAATGGTAATAATGAGGTATATTCAATCGAAGAAATTTGTAAGTCTTGAAATGAGCCCTTTAAAACGTTCATTAAAGTGGTTATTGTCACTTCTTTTTTCTTGCAATTGTCATAAATTTTGTTAAATTGATCATCATTAATGTCCATAATTGGCAAATACTTTGAAAGGCTGGAATGACATTCAATAATATGAAGAGGAAGATAAGTAGCTTTAACTGTTAAACAACAAGGAGATAAATGGAAATTCATAATAACAAAAAATACAAAATAAGTTTATGAGATGAACTCAATTTTTTAGTTCATGTCATTAAAACTTAAATACATCCACATTTTGTTGAAAGGAAGTCCAAATACTCACAGCTCTCGATTAAAACCATTTATGGAAACGCTTTCTACTTGTGATATTCAAGAAGGGCTCCAGTCTAATTCAATTGTAGAAACATTAGTTGCTCTTCAAGTTTTTTACAATTCAATACAAAATGATCATCCATTGTATCTCCAAATTTCTTCTGTTTTATCACAATATATCCAGACCCTTCCAATTACCGCCATAAGTGAAAAGCATACATCTTATTTAAAAGAAGTTTTAAATCACCCCGCTGGTTGTTCGATTCATGAAGTTGTTTTTAATTCTTTAATCGAACTTTTGAAGAAAGAACAAACAAATGAATCAAAAATTGTTGTACTTTTGTTAAATAATCAATCGTTTACTGCTTACAGTAATTCTGAAAAGAAACAATTACTTACTATTCTTCAGGAGAAGCATAAAAGTGAACGAGCGATGCGTGCAGTTATTTCGTTATTGAATGAAGAAGTAACAATAAAACAAATTGAATGTCCAAAAAATTGTTCAATTGGGGAAAAGATTGATTATCAGGTTGCGATGGCGCAACAAGATCCAAAGAGTATTAATGAGTTAGAAAATGTTTTATCAGAAGTATTGTTATTGGACTACATTCGTCTTTCTAATTATTATGAAAAAATTTGTGAGGCAATCAAACTTGTTTTAACTCGGGAACCAAGGTGCTTGGACGATTTTAGAAAACATTGTGTTTTTTGTAATATCCCCAATGATAAATTAAGAAATATTGTAAGGATGTTTGTTCCAATTGTTCCTGATAAACTTCTTCCCCGTTTTGTGGAAACCACACGATCCCATATTTCAATACTACATCAATCCACAGAATGTCCAACCGTTTGATATTTTTGTTTGGGTTTAACTAACAATTACTAAAACATTTAGAATCACTTTAATAACCTTATTCAATTTGTTGGATATTTTTGTATTGAAAGAAAGAATGAACAAACAACACAAAGTATGGTTAGTTATTTAATCAGTTTAATTGATTATCCCCCTTCCGAAAAAGACATATCTATTATGGATATTCTTCCATTGTTCACTTGTCAAAATGATTTCAATCAATATAAACTTATTATTGACCATATCATGAATATTTTTAAAAGAGCAGATGGGGATGTATTATCCCAAAAACAAACTGATGTTTCTAAAGTACTTGAAACAATTTATGGAATATTAATTGAAATGTCAAAGTTGATAACAAATAAGGAAATGAAATTTGATTTGTTGAAACAAATTGTGGGTCGATTTATTCAATTAGGAAACATCACCAAAACTGAAGTTGAAATTTCAAAGAGAAAAGAAACCGAGTTAATGGGAAAACTTTTGGATCCAATCAGTTTACTTATTGATGGGATGGAAGCAAGCATTAGTGATAATAATGAAAATAAGTTATTTAGAACATTCTGGTTCTATTGCACTGTTTTGCAATTCGTTGTTAAAGACAAATATGAAGGAAAATATTTTGAATGCGTTAAAACCATCGCAAGCAATATACCGCCTTTAATAATGAAAAGAAGTCACATTTTGGCAGAAGTTGAGAATGAAACAAGTTCCGTAATGGGTAGATTTTATTCTGTTGACCAACAAAAAGTATTTATTGATGGAATGATGAAAAAAATTGATTTTAACTTATCTACAAGAGGTGTTCAATTAAACAGAGTGTTAATGTTCATTTCTATCTATTATTTAGAACGTTTTAGATGTTCAAAATTAAAATTTGAATACATACCAGACTATCTTGATGATTCCGTTGTTGAAGACCCTTTGTGTGCTTTTATTACACCAAATTATTCAATTCTTTTTAAATCCGTATTAAACAGCGCAAAAACTGAAATTGTTAATGCAAATTTATCACTTACCGAAAGAACACAAGCAATGACGAAGTTGGTGAGTGTGTTGGTCGTACGTTTAACAACAACAAATCAGACATTGTTTAGTTTTGTTTCTTCCTCGTTAACAGAAATTGTTTCATCAGATCCGTCTGTTGTTTACAATAGACGAATACTGTTTCTTTTATTGCGTGTTGTGGAAACAATATCTAAAATGAATACAAGCAATCCACTTGATGTCAAAAATGTTAGAATCGATGAAACAAATTTCTTTGTTGAAACTCCAGAAGATTCAACATCTTATTCAGCCGTAACAAAGAATGTAAATGATTTTACGTCACACTACATTAGAGCTGGATTTAAATTACAACCAAAATTAATGAGTCATTTGGTTCAATCATTTATCCTTCAATTACCAACAAACTCTGGTCATGCACACGCTGGTGTTAAATTGGCTCTGAGTATTGGTTCAGAATTTATTGATATGTCTGATCTGACATTTAACATCTTTCAAAAAGCGAGTTGTACTGGGATGGTTGTTGGCAGTAGTGAGGGAAAAGCAATTGGAACTTTATTGCTTCGCCAATTAAAAACTTATGATTATTGCAATATCAAAAATGACATACTCAAAGAAGCTGTTTCATTTGTTATTTTTAATAAACTAACCATTTCAGAGTGTAGTGAATTATTACAAGAAATCGTTTTTTCCCCAATTAGAGTTTTTACAAAAGAATCCCTTGGATTGGCAGTCCCAAATTGGGAATGGCTCCTCAGCGTGAGTTCAAAATCAATGGGGAATTATGTCTTAAAATTGATTGGGTTTGCGTGGAAGGAAACAATCAAGAAAAGTCTTGGAATATTTAACAGTAAATTCGTTACTTCCAACCCATTATCAAGTGCTGTTGGGAATAGAGAACAATCAACTCATGCAACTTCAGTTGTTCCACATAGAGAAATTATCAAGTTTTTTGTTGGATTATTGCCAGTTATTGAGGCTCATAAGGATTTAGTCCGTCTTGAAATTATCAGAGACATTATTGCGGCATCACTCAATGTCCAAATGACCCCAGAACCAAGTTCAGTTGGTACGAGATTCCTGTTACTACTCGTTGGACTGAAGGTCGTTGCGTTGAGTCAAAAAGAAACAATTCATTTCACTTCGATGGTTGAAAAGATTGAAATGGTGGGGTTAAATTGGTTTGAAAACCAACCAGAATGGTTTGAATGTAGTAGAATTCAAGCGGAACATGACATCAGTATTTTAGTAGAATTCAACCAAACATTATTGGGTTTATTACAAACAATAAAAGAAAAGAAATTTGGGTTGAAAGATGAAGAGATTGACAATTTAAAACAACGGGCCATGTTATTACTGCCACTCGTTGGGAATGAGATAGAGAGAATATCTGTGTGGAACAACCCATTGAACCTCATTTCAAAGCAGTTCCCAAACCAAAAATTGTTTTTGATGGAGAATTTACCAAAAGAATATCGAAGGAGAACGAAGGATTATATTTTGCTTGCATGGTTTTATTCGCCCTCTTTGGCTGTTGGGTATTACAATCGATTCCCAAACGTTCAATCTTATAAATTGTTGAGTGAACAAATACTGGCAGAACCAGGAAAATTAATAAACATTGCTCAGGCCCACATTTTTATTGCCACCCCAGAACATGTTGAACAAAATATCCCACAACTCAATCAGTTGTTATATTGGGAAGCGACTGACCCACCCCACGCACTTAATTTATTGAAGAAATCGTACCATTCAAATCCGTTCACTACTTTGTATGCCCTCAGAGTATTGGATACGTTTGATGAACAAACAGTGTTGTATTACGTTCCACAACTTGTCCAATCATTGAGATACGACGATTTGGGATTCATTGAAACCTTTATTGTTAGAATGGGTAAGAAGTACCAATTGGTTGCCCATCAGCTGATTTGGAATTGTGACACTTATTCGACTGAGTCCACAACAATGACAATTAAACAAGACCCACATTTTGTTGCCAAACTCAAGGTGATAAGCAAGAAAATAGTAGAAAACTATGACGAAAAAGAAATGGAACTCTTTAGGGCCGAAAGATCATTTTTCGAGAACTTTACGCGAATATCGGGTGAATTGATTCCAATCGAAAAAGGAGAAAGAAATCAGCAATTAAAACAGAAATTGGAGGAATTAAGGGTCGAAAGAAATGATTTGTATGTTCCAACAAACCCAAATGCAATGATTGTGGATGTTTCAAGTCAGGGATGCACCTGTTTGAGAAGTGCCGCAAAGGTACCTATTTTGGTTAACATGACAGTTAAAGACCGATTCACTTCTGAGGTATCGCCACTGCCAGTCATATTTAAAGCAGGAGACGACATTCGTTCCGATATGTTGGCGGTCCAAATGATAGAGTTATTTGATAGAATTAACAAACACGCCGGATTAGATATATATTTGTGTCCATACCACATCATTGCAACAGGTCCTGATTGTGGAATTATTGAGGTTGTAAGGAATTCCATGTCAAGAGATCAGATGGGAGAGAAGTACGATGGAAGTATGTACAATTACTTCTTGACCAAGTATGGTGGAAGAAAAACAGAAGCGTTCTTCTCTGCGAGGGCCAACTTTATCAGATCAATGTCTGCATATGCCATTGTTTCATATATACTCCAAATCAAAGACCGACACAACGGTAACATTCTGATTGATGGAGATGGACATTTGATTCATATTGATTTCGGCTTTATGTTTGATCGTTCTCCAGGGGGAGATATAGGGATTGAAAAATCTCCATTTAAGCTGACCGAAGAAATGATTTCCATAATGGGTGGATCTCCA
Organism: Entamoeba moshkovskii; assembly: GCA_002914575.1. Taxonomy (NCBI): domain Eukaryota; phylum Evosea; order Mastigamoebida; family Endamoebidae; genus Entamoeba; species Entamoeba moshkovskii. The sequence goes on from NWBR01001070.1 coordinate 58,155, forward strand.
ACCGCAGAACAATTCATTTGGTTTATGGAGCAGGGTGTTAAATCTTTTCTTGCTATAAGACAGTACTATCCCTCGATCATTACCTTGGTTGAACTCATGTTGGACACGCAGATGAATGTCTTTAAGCCAAATTCAATGATAAACCTAACAAGAAGATTTAGCCCAGAAGGAAACTGCACTCAGGCAGCGCAGTTTATGGCTGGCGTGATGAAGGAGGCTTTCTCCCTAAAAGGAACATTCTTTACATTCTTCTACGATAAATTCCAGGCAATCGATAACGGCATATCCATGTGACATCATTGAGTTGATTCTTACAAAACAAGTTCTTCATTTTTAAAAATAAAACTGAGGGGTTCTTACAGAAAACAGTTTAAAAAAGAAACACCATTTTTAGCATAGCAAACGTTATTTTTGAAAGGATACGAAAAAATTGGCAAAAATTTATCATTCCTTTTCCAACTTTTTGTTGGTGGACCAAACAGAAAGCATTTTCTAAAATATTCTTGTTTTTCTCAGCAGTTCCGGAATTAAAAGATTCATAAAACGAATAAGCCTGCATGAGTTCACATGACAACAAATGGGCAAATTCTTCTTTCTGCTTGATACCTGCAGAAGACCAATTTTTAAGAACTAGGGAGCGTTGCACCACAAACACCCCAATCAAAAAAGAAAAACTTCTTGTTCCAACGACAGAATTGGAATCAAAAACAGAAAAAACTCATGACGTCGGAGTGAGCGAAAAAGATGAATTGGATGCGGATCGAGAGGTATTTGACATACTGTATCCTCCTCCTCACCGTTCAGTTGTTTTTAGAAAAAGTCCTATTATTAGAGATGACATTGATGAGTTAGCAATGGACTTACCACGGAGTAGATGCTACAACTCTCTCGACCCATTTTTTAATTAGTCATTGTTTTTTATTTTTAAATAACTCCTTTTCAAATGACGATTTTTTTGACGAATAAAAAATAAATAAAACAATAAATTTAATTTACACTAATATTTTCATGAGAGTCGCATCCTGACTTCTGTGGACAATCCTTCCATTCTTTTCTTCAGTGTTTGTTAAAAATCATTAGATTCTTTGAGTTGTTCCATCAGCTTATTAAAATAAATTTCGATCTCTTTGAAAGATGGTCTTGTGTCAACCTTTTGTTTCCATGACTTCTTGATTATTTCTTTGTAAACGCATTCTTTTGGCACGTGCAACCTTTTTCCGGAACACACGAAATCAAAAATACTTTCGGGCGTTGGGAATTCCTCACAACCGTATGGGGGTGTGCCCAACCAAATTTCCAGCATACAAATGGCATATGAAAATACATCCGATTTTAGCTTTAATACCCCATCCAAATGAATTTCGGGTGCCATGTACATTGGTGTTCCAACGTCTTTCTTTGCTTTCAAGTTTGACTGTTCAATAAAACACTTTGAAGTCCCAAAATCACCCACCTTACATACGATCTCGTCATATGGGCTTATGCTTGTAACCAACACATTATCTGGTTTTAAATCTCTATGAATAGTATCGTTTTCATGTAAATATAACATCCCTCGTGCTATATCTTGGCAGAATCGAAGTTTCAACATCAAGGAGGTCGGGGTTGATTGGAGATATTTCTTCAAAGAACCCAATGGGCAATATTCTAAAACTAAACAAATACTATCTTCATTGATCCAATATCCAATAAAAGAAACAATATACGAAGACCTTAAGCGCTCTAACAATTTGACTTCCTCATTGAATGAAGGCAATAAGTCCTCAATAGAAACAACATCAGTCTTAACACTTTTAACTGCCACATCATCTCCTCTCCAGACGCCCTTATACACAATCCCAAATGTTCCTTGCCCAATGGGGGGTTGTGACAAATGAACCTCATCCGAATCTAATTTACTTGATAACTTACTTTGTGCCTCTAAAGACAAAGTAACAGAAAATTGTTTTGCGTCGCGTGGCTTTACAATAACTTCTTCAGAAGAAGTCGAATTTTGATTTGAAACACTTGAAAAAGAACTTCGCATGGATTTACCAGACCTTTGTGATTTATCAGACTTGGGAACTTTTGGATGTAAGTCTCGTTTGCATTCAGTTAATAACTTTTTAAAATGCGAGAATCCAACTGTGACCATAATATTTTCATGTATGGTCGTTGTGCAGTGAATTAATAGCTGGATTTTAATTTCAACTTCCCTTCCTTTTCTTAAGATTCCCCTGAAAGGACTAAACACCAATTCATACTTTGGATCTTTTCTTCCATGAAACACAAAGCTCATAGTTTCATTCGAAAAATTAGCCAAAATACATGTCATCTCAGCAATTTCATCCACTTCGGGGCAAGTCTCTTCGCTCATAAAGTTTAATATTTTTGGTTGAATACTGAAATATTCATTCGGAACATCTATTGGAAAACAAAATGTTGGGTCAAATGGCACAATCGATTCCGCACAAATAGAATTACGGGCTTGTTGTTCAAACTTAATTTGTTCATTTAATAGGTGATATCTGAGCATAGCCCATGTTGACAAAGCCAAAACTAACAGCGAGTATATAGTAATTCCTGGTAACACAGTTTCAAGAACCACTGCAACACTCGAATATGAACGACAATGGGACTTATGGTTTGAATGCCATCCTTGTTGACACTCACATTCAACACACCCATTTCCCCCATCACATTCTTCATCGCCATCGATTCTTCCATTCCCACATGTATTTTGGACACAATACGTTCTTGCTTCAGTGTATGGATAATAATCACCAACACAATGACAATGGTCACACCCCCTTCCCCCATCGCATTCTTCGTAGTCATCAATTCGACCATTACCACATGTTGAAATTGCACACTTTGTCACCCCATTTATTGTTACTGGGGCATAACCAAAATTACACATACACGTTTCTTTGGAACAGTAATATTCGGTGATATTTGTGTTTGAAGGATCACATTCTTCATTCTCATCAACAATACCATTTCCACATTTTGTGCACATGTCATTCCTTTGGACATAACCATCATTACAAATGCAACCACCTTTGGCAATCGAGCAAACACCATTCAAACAGTCATATGGACAAACAGTGTAAAAATCAACTCCAAATCGTGTTCTTTCGTTTCCTGAAACAAAAACGAAATAGTCATAGTCTTGAACTAGTGTATGCATAAGTTGAATACTATTCCCTGACCTTCGTTCACTATAGCCCAAACAAACACTTCCATTTTCTTCACAACTCACGAAGTTCAAATTGTTTTGGGTTTTTGTTACTTGAATTAAATAAATGTGAGTGTCAAAAAGAACACTATCGCTATGTGTAGAAACCATTAAAGTCCTATCAGCCCCTTTTATATAAAACCATTCCCCTCTTTCTACAAGGGAGGAACAAGCAGAAGCACTGAATAATGAATCGACCAAATTAACTGTCTTAGTAAAAACAGATGATATCATATCGTTCCACGATATTCTTGTGAATCTTTCTGAACAAGGATGAGCGATGTTCTTGATGAATAACCTAATGTCGCTTGTTGGAACTAATCCATTACTTCCGAATAAATGTAAATAGTAAGTCCCCACATTGAAATAACTCATTAAAGAAGCTGAAAGAATGGTAGTGTCTAGGTCATCATTCGTGCCAACGCAAGTTGCTGATTCATTTGAATTATCACCAAAACACTCTTTTTGAACCGATATCGCCGAATCAAAACCAAATATAAATTGTTGATAATTAATATATTCGATCGCAGATTGCGAATATTCTCTATCTGTTTCTATAACATAATACCCTTTTTCTTGAACGTCCAATTCAATCCAAATCCCCCTGACATAAGGTGAAAGCGGATTGAACGTAAAATAACAATTTTCACGTGTTAGCTTAAAGTCTTGGTAGAATAATGTGAATTTTGTTGCATTTCGCAGCAGAGTTGAATTTAATTCAATTTTTTTAATGCTTGACATAGTTTCATCGTCCATCATTCCCATACAGCTATTTAATTCACTTTGTTGAAATGGGACACATTTCATGAATCCCTCCATGTAAAACCCTTTTCCACACCTATGACAATCCCATTGATATGATGGTTGCTCGCACTCACCACATTCATTTGGGCTTATGCAACCACCAATACATCCTTCAATTTCACATTTTGGCACACATACCCCATTCACACTCTCATATCCGCTATCACAAAAACATCCACTGCAATGTGCCGATGAGTCACACTCCTCATCAAAAGTATCAACAATCCCATCCCCACAAACTGTAACCAATACCCCTCGGCAATTTGTAAAATAAATGGTCAAATAAAACCAAAAGACGACCTTTTGGAGCATTAAACAACCTTTGAGAAATTAATAATTAGTTTAATTAATTTTTTTTGGACTCCCCTCAGCACTATTTTTTCATTTCATTTGTTTTCAGAAATGTATGATTTTGTGTTTACTAAGTCTTCACTCTTTGTCAACTTTTTTCCAAATTAAAGAAAAAGTGTTTCAAAAGAGTAAGAATTTAATCCAAATTGGCTCCACAACAAACCACTTCCCAAATTGTTACTTCGAAAATCCACCACAAAACACTCCAATTTATGTTATAAAAAACAAAAAAATCGGAGAACTTAACGAAAAAATTTGAGAAGGGAACTGAAAAAAAAAACTGGGAAAAAAGAGAAAGTGCAATGGTTTGATTCATCACCACCCTTTTTTAATAAACAAAGCATTAATAATATATAGACTATTTATTCAATTGCGTTAATTTCAAGGGCGGGTAATATTCTTACAGCAATTCAAAACTATAAATTAAAAAATTTCTCATCAACGTTGGCTCAATTTTCAAGACTTGAAAAAGATAGTCAAGTCACTTTTATTCAATCAGAAAAAGTTAAATACGTTTATCAATCTGTTGAAGATATATATTTCGTATTAATTACTTCAATTAATTCCAATATTGTTGAAGATATTGAAATTCTCCAATCAGTAGTATCAGTTTTATCGCAAAGACTTGATGGGATAGCTGAATCAAAAATATGTTCAAATATATTTGTAATAACTGATGTTTTATCAGAATTTTGTAATTTTGATGGGACTTGTGAAAAATTAACAAATACAGAAATTGAACAAAACTTGGCCATGGAAAGTAAAGAAGAAGAGGTATATCTTCTTGAACTCCAACAAAAGAAAAAAGATGCAAAAAAGGTTGCAGAACAAAAAGCTGCAGAATTGTTGGCTGAAAAAAAACTAAAAGAAAAAATGGAAAAAGAAAAGGGAAAGGGAAAAGAGCAAAAAGTTATCGAAGAAAAATATTTGGAAATTCAAAGACTTCAGGAGGAACAAATGGTTAAAATGCAAGAAGAGGAAGAAGAAAGAAGAAAATTGAAAAAACATATGAAAAATGATAATGTCAAAGCTAAGAAGGGAGGAATTATGCTTGGAAAACAAAAAAAGAATATGTTTGAAGAAGAAGAAGATCAAAATGTTTTGGATGATGGTGATGATGTGCAACCTACAAGTAAAGATGACGTTATTCCTCAGAAGAAAAAAGAACCAATAAAAGAAAAGAAGTTGATGGCCGAAAATATGATAGTTAAACTTGTTGAAAATGTTTCTTGTACCATGTACTCCGAAAAATCAACAAGTTCTTTGAGTTTAACTGGTTCCCTCAGTGTTTCTGTTGCTGAAGCGTCAATGGCCCACACCCCAATCACTATTGACGCATTTGATTTGCCACTGAAAACACAATTACACCCACAAATGGATGCGACTGCGTTTGCTAAAGATCGTGTATTAGTCCCAAAGACCAACACAAAGGGATATGCGATTGGTTCCAACCCTTCTCTTCTTGTCAAATGGAGTTATACCTCATCTGATAACGAATCACTGCCAATCACCGTTACTTGTTGGCCATCTGAAAGTGAAGACCATTTGGCAATGACAATATCGTTTGAAACAAAGAAGTCATTAAATAATTTGAACATTATCATTCCAGTTAAAGAAAATGTTGTTGTTGGTAATTGTGATGGTAGTTATGCCATTGAAGACAAGGGACTCATTTGGGTTGTTGGCGACGTGGAGAGCGGGTCATCTGGGGCAATGGAATTTACATTAAATGATAACAATGTTGGAGTTGACGATATGTTCCCAGTAAAAATTGATTTTGATGTTGACCAAACGTACTCTGGGATGAAAATAAACGAGATTAAGTTGGAAAATGTTGAAACAAGCATTCAATGCCAAACCGACTTTAAAGTTTTCCCCTGAAATTGAATTTTTTTTATTTTCTGTTGAAGTATTTTTGGATAAGCGAAACATGAAATTGGATGTTTGGACGGAAGTAAACAAGAATTGTGACACAAGTAATTTGTTTGGGACATTCCTTTAAAATTGGGTGTGTTTAAAAAAAGTGATAAAAGAAGACTACTGCGATAGAACGAAAGAAATGGGTTGTTAATAAAAATATACAAAATGGGGTTTGAAATAAAAAAACTCCATTTGAATTAACTAAAAGTCAGCAAAAAAAAAATCCAGTGGGGTTTGGATCAAAAACATCTTCGTGACACATTTCAAAAATATGGGTATTAACTTGGGTTTCTTCATAATCACCAAATACGGTTGGGGCTGAAAGGACTAATTCAATTGGGTTTGAATCACGTGGCGGAACAATTACATCATCCACACTAAAAGTGTTATCATACTCATAAATTTGAGACATACAATCACTATCTCCAAAATCTTCCGAAAAAGCATCTTCTTCAAAGTCGTAATCGCTTGTTTCATCATTTTGGAAAGTGAATTCACTGAGTAGTTAATGGACTCATTCTTGTTCCCAAAAACATAAATTGTCAACACAAAAAATGTGGTTGACTCAAAAATCAATGGCGCCTCAAATCATTTTGTGACGTTTTGAGTAAAAATAGTAAAAGTTTGCAAACGTTTGTTCAAACAGACGTTGGGCTATCGGGCGTAATACATTCTTCATCTGCAAGTTTGAATCAAGGACTGATTTTTAAGATCTTGCATGACTCATTTCCAAACTTTAATGAGAAAACACGGAAGAAAATGCCACGACTTCTCAGAAACGAAAAGTGAATGATTTGTTGAAATTTTTTAATAATTTTAGAATTGAAAGATCCAACCCAACTTATTTAGATGGCATTAAAAGTCAAGAAGAAAATCGATTATTCTTTGGGGAAAGCGTCACAAAGACCAATCAAATGTTTGTTGTAGAAAGAATTACCAATACACTTTCGTAGATATGGCGAAAGATCAATATTTGGGGCACGAGATGCTATTGAACAGAAACATTTTATTGAAAGGTGTGTCGAGACTAAATCAAATATGGTGTCCCGCAATTCATCTTCAAATTTCAATGCCTCAACAGCAATTTTTTCAAGGGCTTGTTGCTCATTAAATAATTCAGTGACATATCCGACAATAACATTTTTATAATGGGCGTACAGGAAGTTAATAAATTCGGAACAGTTTGACTTTCTCGTGGAGAAGTGTTGAATAAATTCAAACTCTGAGTTTATTGGTTCTATTTTGCACTCGATGTTTTCATGAGTTAACAGTGATATAGTTTTTTTGACATAAATGTTTGTGAGTAAGTCCTTGGGTATCCATTCGGGAACTTTAGTGTTGACCTCATTTAAATTACGTTCAAAAGAGACTTTATATTTCTTATCCAATTCTTTTTGCATTGGATAATCCAAATTATTTGTAATTAACTTCAAATAAATTTCTAACAATTGTGATCCACAGCGTTTATACTTTTTATATATTTGCTCATAAGCAGCTAATTTAATTATTTCGCATGTTGGATTAGAATCTGTGTATTTTTGAGCCAAATCAATGTCATCTTCCATAAGTGCAACGAACAACAAAGGTCTATTTTCCTCAATAATTTTGACAATTGGTTGTTTTATAGTTTTATTTCCTCTAGTGTCAAATAAAATTGATTTGTATTTTTTTATCACTTCAAATTCATATGACCTATTTCCACGAGTGTTTAATTCTTTAAATATATCAATTTTTGCTGCTTCTTGTGGTTGTTCGCGTAACATTAACACATACTCCGCATACACACAACAAGTTTCCAAGAAATAACCAGCTTCTTGTTCTTTGGTTCCTTTTCTTTTTTGTGCGACCATACTCTTAATTAATTGCTTTTGTTTTCCTAATTCCCCAAGAGAATTTAATTCTTTTGCATGGTCTTGGAATGCTGGCTGAATGGTTATTTCAATAAATTTCTCAGAGTCTCCTTCAAGTAATCTAAATACTTTATCATATTCAGTTTCCATTAAAATTGCTCCAACTTCTTTATTTGACTTAAAAAATATTTCGTCAAAGTACAAATTAATACAACTTTTTACTTCGCAAATGATAAATCGGTCAACAACACGACTAAATGATGTATTTGCTTTGGAATAATAATACGCCGCCAACTCACCTTTTCTTGAATTCAATAATTCTTCTGCAATAATCGAATATAATTGTTTTAATGTTTCTTTAACAACCATTCCCTCGTCTGTCAAAACATCTCTCCAATAAAGATCCGTCCAATTATTATTCCTCCTTCTTATAAAATGATGAATATCGCTGAGATATGCCTCTAAAATAACACTAAGTTCATAATAAGTTTTGTATGAAATAGCACTTTGAATAGCGCAAGTGTCTTGATTCATTTTCAATTGAACTACTGTTCTCTGCATATCGTTTTTAATTTCTTGACATAAACGAACAATTAATGGTTCCATTACAAACACTTCTTTAAAAGAGTGGTCATCTGGTGTTTCATTTATATCTTTGGCCATACTTCTTACAACAACAACTTTATGATTAATGACAACTAATTCAGTAATACCGGGAAGATGAATTTTTGACATGCAAGGAAGGTCTGTTGTCGTATCACCAACCCTAAATTCATTAATTTTTCCCATGTCAGCTTCATATTGGTTTGAGAAATACTTTCTCAATGGATAAATATCAATAACACTCATTCCAGATTCCTGATGAACTCTTAATACATGACATGGAGTTGCAACAATTTTGCCTTTATTATCACCATGGCTCTGATTAAAGTTAAAAGATGAAATCAATGTTATTTTTAAGTCAGAATTGTTATACGCAATGAAGTATACTTCTAATTTGGTTTGTGATCCAAGAACAACTCGAACCCCTTCTTCCATTTCTTCCGTTCTTTGTGGAATAAACACAATTGTTTCAAGCCCCAACATTCGTTCTTGCATTAACGTCATTGCGTGTGTTATGTGTTTCTCCCCATACACTTCGACATCAATGTCAACTGCATTCCAACGATATTTTGTGTCAGTCGCAATGGGATCTCCAAGATTATCAAAGAATTCTTTTCTACTGACAATACGAATATCCATTATAGTAACAATATGATCAACATAATTAATGATATAATCCCGATGAATTTTTATCATACCTCCTTTACATTGTATTTTGGCAATTAATTTGACAACATCAGTAAGTTCATACAACAAAATACCAACATTCTCAACACTAACTGCTATAATTCCGTCATGGGCCGCAATAGAAACAATTTTATTTCCAACATCAATGAATTCACTTTTTCCATGTCGTTCAACATCCCAATAAACAACTAATTTGTTTGTATAAGGATCATTATTTTGAGTTTCAACAGTGATGATATGACCTGGTGATAAATAACAAAATTTTTCAACTTTTCCATAAACACTTTCAAATGAGACAGGTATGTATAAATATGTACTTGTTGTTTCGATTCTAATTGTTGAATATGAATTATGGTTAACTTTAACAGCAATTTTATCATCTCCAAAATTAATAATTCCATCAAAATAACCATTTTGAAATTGTTCTAACTGTCTATATTCGAAATAGTGAAACACATTATTTGTACTTGATTTAATTCTTTGCACTTGCATTATACAAATTTTAAGATCCCCGATTTTTCTTTGTTTCTATTTTTTCATTAGAAAATTCCTTTTTTTTTCAACAAAAAAGATAAAACAAAAGTGGATTAAATTGTTATAAAGAAGACGTTTTTAAGGAATTGACTAACTCTCTTACTTTTATTTCAAATTTTTTCGATTTAATTATCATCTCAGAAACAATATTTGGATTCTTTAAAACATAGTCAGCATAAAGAATATATAGTTGTGATAAAAACTCACCAAGAATTGGTGCGGATTGTGGTGAGGCAATTACTAAAAATTTAATTCCTGTTTGGGTATGTAAACATTGTAACGCAAAGTTGGTTGTTTGAATTTTTTGAATTCCATCACTCTCTTTTAACAATGGATTAATTTGACTTGCAACAACACTAAATCCATGAAAAGATGAAGCAAGATATAATGGATCATTTTCAGTTCTTTTCGTAGGTTTATCAGAGAAATCTCGCATCCATTGTAAAGTACCAGTTTTATTAATAATAATTGCAGAATAAATTTGAATACTCATGTTTATTTGTTTTAAATTCCAGTTCTTTTTTTGTTTTTTCTCCCAAAGCAAAAATGAATTTTAAATCATGGGCGCTCCAATAATTCTTTTCAATTAGTATTGAGTCCACCAAGGAATTGTTCAAAAAAATCTTCTATACTACTATATTGGAACATTGACTCGAATTCTTCCCAACTATACCCGATGCGATTAATAAATGGCTTTAATTTTTCATTAAATTCATCAAGATTAGACGCCTCGAGTGCAAGTTCAATGAAATTATTTATTACATTTTGTAAGAAGTCGGGGCCAACTTCAAATGAATGAATTCCTGCTTCTTTTAACCTTCTAACTACTTCTACATCAGTTTTTTCATTGCACGGCACCATCTTTTTATCTCTATAAGGTGAGGCAATTTTTTCTAACGCCTCTTTTCTTGCACTATTTTCGATTTTTAATGAAGTGGATGCCTGATTGTTTAAGGGTTGTGGCATGTCAAATGAAAAAACAAAATCACTTTTTTGACCTTCAGCAAATGCAAATGGTTTTGGTCCAAAATTCATTTTCATTAATTCTTCTTGTGGTATTTCTTTTGGTGGTTCGACCTTTTTTATTGGCTTTTCATCTTCAGATGAATCACCATTCATTGATATAGTGCTATCATCGTCACTTCCTTCTTCATCTCTATTTGTAATTTCAATTTTGTCTGGGGACGTTGTAATTTCAATTTTCCGTTTTGTGTTTTGTGTTTGATTAAATTGATTTCCAAGATTCAAGTCAAAAGAAAACCCACTTTTTTGGCCTTCGGCAAACACCAATGGTTTTTGGTCAAAATTCATTTTCATTAATTCTTCTTGCGGTATTTCTTTTGGTGGTTCGACCTTTTTTATTGGCTCTTCATCTTCAGATGAATCACCATTCATTGATATAGTGCTATCATCGTCACTAGAAAGCACTAATCCCTCTTTTTTCTCTGTTGGATTTGCATCATTTGGTGCTCCAGCAAAACTAGCATTAACTCCGAAACTACCAAATATATTGGGTTGAGAAACGCCTTTGACAGGTGTTTGAGGTTCAGTTGATGAACCACCAACATTCATATCTGGCTGGAAAGAAAATGGATTACTGAAATTAAAGACATCTTGAGGTTGTTGAGTTGAATCGTTTTGAGGATTACTACCAAAATCATTCATGTTAAGATTAAAAACAAATGGGTTCGAAGCTGCCATTGCGAAAGGATAAAATTCAGATTCAAATTATTTTTTTTTTAATTTTTGGCGAAAAGAGAAAAAACAAAATAAATAAACAGATGACCTTAAAATAGTTTTTAATTTCGAATTATTTTTTGTTCATAAAAACAAAAATGAGGGTTTCTCCTTTTGAAACACCAAAAATCAACCATAACGCGACCCGAAAGTTTTGGCAATTTAAATTATAGCGAGAGTTCATTTTACATACCAATCGATTGGTCTCCCCCATATGGACCTGAAATATAGCTCCCTCCATTATAATCTGAATAAATATCTTTGGGATATTGCTGACCAAGTTGAGGTTGTTGTGGCATTGACATTTGTTCTTGTTGAGCAGACGTCGCAAGGTGTAGTTGGATGATTTCATTATAGCGAGCGATTTGGCCCTTTAAAGTAAGACGAAGTTCATAAGCCTTGAAATAAGCGGGATTTTGTTCTTTGAGTTTCGTTAAAATATATAAAGTCGTTTCGGCTGGAACACTTCTCTTTTCCAATTCTCTTACTATTTCTTCGTCTGAAAAATAGAATTGAAGGTATTGTTCAATATTTGATTGAATATAAGTAATATCAAGCATATTTTGTTGTGGGGCAACTCTTGGTTGCATTCCAACAGGGGGTTGGGATTGGTAACTTTGATAACTACCACGTGATTGGAACATTGGGGGTGCGCCATATTGTGGATAGCCTTGAAATTGATTGGGTTGAGGAGGGCCTTGATATTGTTGATAAAGAGGTTGGCTTTGGCCAGGTCTTTCATTAATAGAATTATTTTGTTGGGGACCACTTGAAACAGAACCATTTTGTGGTGGATTTGTACTCATTTTATTGTTTTAGTATTTTAAGTTTAAAAAGTAAAAAAAACTAAAAAACAAATCAATAATTTACCAAAATTTCAAATTAAAAACAAAAACTTTAAACGAAAATGAATTCTCCAAAAACTTCTTTTTTAATCAAAAGAATGGTTATGGCATTATCCCTTTGTGCCAATAGAATTATCCTTCTTTAATTATTTCGAAAATAATTATTAACCACTTCATTGTTTTAATTTTATGATAACATCACCATTAAATAATCTACAATAACAATAAATACAATGGTTAACATCGCTAATACTACTTGTATTGAAGTCTCGGGTGGAACAGGTAATGAACCACTTGCCAAAACAATAACATCTATTTGAGGTGAGCGAAGGTTAGAAGTAAAAGTAATTTCGGCGACTGCAGCCGAATTATTTCCACCACCATAATGACCAGCACTGAAAATAGTTAAAACCTTCTGGTCTTCAGTGTATTCATATCCACGAGATTTAACTTCATGACTTCTTATTATTATTGATAAATTATTTTGTCTTAAAAATCGTTCAACAATATCAGGTCCAAATTTACATCCAATTCCTCTTATGGAATTACAATATCCATCATTGTTTTGTGGGTCGGACCATAGCAAATTCGATGCAAGTTCTGGTATATTTGCATCTTCCATAAATATTTCTCCGCGTGGTAAATTATTAATGTCGTCAAGTGAAATGGGTTCTGGTGGAATCCCTCCATGGACCACAAATACAGAAGTACCAATAATATGAGCATAAGGAAGTGCTTTAAAAAAGTCACAAATAATTGTGTATGTTTCAATATCATATTTACTTAAACATTCGGATTTAAACCCATACATCCAATGTAATTCTGGATCTTCATGATTTCCACGGGCAAGATATATTGTTTCTGGTGAAGAACATAACGCTGCCATTAAGGCAGTTATTACTTCAATTCCTTGTCTTCCTCTATCAACATAATCACCATTAAACAAAAAATGCCTTTTGTTAATGCCTTTTGATAATACCTGGACAACACCCTCGTATTGGCCATGAACATCTCCAATAACTGTTGTTGGCATTTGTGTTGGAATATAAACCAATGATGGCCTCATCCTTAGAATTCCAGTTGCCCATCGGGTTAGTCTTAAGAAATCATCTTTTGGAAGGATTTGAACTCTTAGATGATTTATTAAAGAAGAAGTAACTCTTGGTGACATAGAAGATAAATGGTGTGGTAATTTAAAAGGACGATGAATAAATGGAATCATTAGCGAAAGACAAGCTGGAAAAAGAAGTAGAAGTAAAAGAAATGATGTTTCAGGTTTAATTAAATACGTTATAAACCCTGAAAAGGATATTATTCCAAACAGTGTGTAACTAATGAGGGTGATCCATTTCATTTTGCCACTGGAATGAAAATTAAAAAAACTAGTTTATTTTTTTAAAGTTCGTCGCAGTCTTTGGGTGAAAGTGCAATTTAAATGTAAATTAAAAATGAATATTTTAAATAACAAAAATTTTATTTATTTGGGTTTTCCTCTTTTTTATGTCGTTCATTTATTCAAAGAAAAGAAAACTAAAGACTCAAAATGAAACAGAAATGAGAAGTCAAGTCGACTCATATTCCATGTTAATATGTTCAAAATATGTTCAAAGTATCAAAGATATGATCAACATCACATTAGTTAATTCAAAATTCAAAGATAATATTGATAAAATGCATTTTAATCCATTTCTAATCCACGAGAAAACAAGAGATTTTTTTAATAATTTACAAACTCAATGGTTATTTGATGAAAATGATGAAATATTCTCAGATCGTGATATTAATGGTTATTATATAGATTATGAAGTGGATTATCACAAATACTTGTTAGCAAAAAAAAGATTCCAAAATATCAAATTTAGAAGAATTATTTACACGAAAGATGATATAAAGAAATATGGAAATAAAATACCAAATGTTGTTAATAAATTCGGTGATTACCTTTTTTTAAATTCTAATATCAAAGAAATCAAGATACCCGATTCAATAGTTGAAATTGGTAATGATTGTTTTTATGGTTGTAAATTATTAACATCAATTACAATATCATCAAGATTAACTAAGATTGGTGAAGGTGCATTTTATAATTGCTATAAATTGTCATCAATAACATTACCAAGTGTTTTAACTTCTTTAAATAAAAGTGTGTTTTCAAATTGTTATTGTTTAACAACAATAGAATATTCACCATATGTTGTTGATTACAATGATAAATTATTTTATGGAACAAAAGGATTTCCAACAATAACAATATTAACGTCAATTACAAGAATTGGTAATGAATGTTTTAGTTATTGTAAATTAACATCATTAACAATTCCAAGTAATGTTATTCAATTTGGAAGTAATGCATTTAGTTTTAATTATGAATTAAAAGAAGTAGAATTACCAAATAATATGATGGAATTATCTGAAAGTATGTTCTATGGATGTCATAATTTAACTAAAATCGACTTACCATCATCGATAACTAAAATTGGTTGTTTTTGTTTTAATGAATGTGTTAATCTTACAATTCCAACAACAATTATATCACAACTCCATCACATTGGAAGTTATTGTTTTTGTGAAAAAGGAATTAAAGAAATCAAATTAAATAATGAAATAACATGTATTGGATTTAATTCATTTTCACACAATCCAATTAAAAGAGTGATAATTCCATCTTCATTAAATCGTCTCAATTCTTTATTTAGTTATTGTTCAGAATTAACACATATTGAAATACCTGATTCTATTACTTGTTTTGGTGATGATATATTTTCAAATTGTATTAATTTAAGAACATTAATACTTCCTAATTCCATTTCTCGGCTTGGTGATCGTTCATTTTACAAATGTACATCACTTGAATATATTATAATACCTCTTTTAATCAATGAAATACCCCATTGTTGTTTTAATAATTGCAAAAGTTTAACAAGAGTTGAATTACCATCATCTCTTACTTCTATTAAAAATGAATGTTTTAATGAATGCATTAAATTGAAAGAAATCAATATCCCAATGAGTGTTGTTGAAATCGGAAAAAATGCATTTAAAGATTGTTCTGAACTACATTCAATTACTGGAAATGTTGATATTTGCAAGAAGTTTAAAGATAGTTTTGAGAATACCCCTTTTTCAAATCAGCTTATTGGTGGAAAAGAAAAACATTAAGACTTATTTTTTAAATTAAATTTTGATTTACCTCGCCTCCCCTTACGTCATGAGCAACCACAATTTCATAAATTCAAATTTTATCAAAAACAGAGTTAATGCAATAATGAAATGAGTAAAAGTTTTTTTTTATTTTAAAAAAAAATGTTTCATCAATTTTTATTCTTTTTGCCCAAGCCCAATTTTATTTTCAGTTAACTGCATCATAAAAAACATAAAAATTCATTTAAAACATCCAGAACATCAACCGCCCTTCTTTACCTCTCTAAACAAAGAATTTTCAAAAAACTCAACATTCTACTATTCAGAAAAAAAACATCAAAGAAGAGGTATATTAAAATGACGCGAAAGTTAGAATAAAAAGAATTGAAAAATCCAACCCTTTCTATCAACCCACAGTGTTACAAAGTTTTAAAGTAAACAAAAGAAACCCTTTAAATTAAAAAAAAAAGAAAGCGAAAAAAAAATAAAATACAAAAATGCCATTTTGATGTTAAAATAATTAATTTTTAGTATTAGAAACAAATTATCAAAAACCCTATAAAAGGGTTACTTGATACAACTAATTCAATAATAGTTATGGCTGAACAAACAACAACTTCTGTTGAAACTCCAATCGTTTGTGAAATTCGTGACGCTGCTGGGCTTGAAGGAAAACTCGTTACTTTCAGAGGATGGGCATATCATATTCGTAAAGCCCGTAAGACTCTTATTTTTGTAGAATTAAGAGACGGTTCAGGATATTGCCAATGTGTAATTTTCGGAAAAGAACTTTGCGACCCAGAAAAAGTTAAATTATTAAATCGTGAATGCTCACTTGAAATTACTGGTAGACTTAATGCATATGCCGGTAAAAGTCATCCACCAGAAATTGCTGACATCTTAAATCTTGAATTGCAAGTTACTGATTGGAAAATTGTTGGAGAATCCCCAATTGATCTTGAAAATATCATTAATAAAGATTCATCAATTCCTCAAAAAATGCAAAACAGACACATTGTTATTCGTTCAGAACACACCCAACAAGTTCTTAAATTAAGATCTGAACTTCAATGGTTCTTTAGAAAGTATTATCATGACCATCATTTCACTGAAGTTCAACCACCAACAATTGTTAAAACTCAATGTGAAGGAGGATCAACATTATTTAAACTTCAATATTTCAATGAACCAGCCTATTTGACACAATCCTCCCAATTATATCTTGAATCCGTAATTTCTTCACTCGGAAAATCATTCTGTATGCTTTCTTCCTTTAGAGCTGAACAATCAAGAACTGTAAGACATCTTGCTGAATATCTTCATCTTGAAGCCGAACTTCCATTCATTTCATTTGAAGACCTTTTAAATCATCTTGAAGACCTTGTTTGTACTGTTATTGACGAACTTATGCAGGCTCATGGAGACAAGATTAGAAAAATGAATCCAAACTTAAAACTCCCAACAAGACCATTCAAGAGAATGACTTATGCCGATGCCATTAAATATTGTAATGACCACGGAATCCTCAACAAAGACAAACCATTCGAATATGGAGAAGATATTTCTGAAAAACCAGAAAGACAAATGACCGATGAAATTGGTTGCCCAATCTTTATGATTAACTTCCCAGCAAAGATGAAAGCCTTCTATATGTCCAAAGTTCCAGGCCAACCAGATTTAACTGAATCAGTCGATCTCTTAATGCCAGGAGTTGGAGAAATTGTTGGTGGTTCAATGAGAATTTCTGATTACGAAGAGCTCATTTCAGCCTACAAAGCAAACGGATTGAACCCAGATCCATATTATTGGTATACCCAACAAAGAAAGTATGGCACTTGCCCACATGGTGGTTATGGTCTTGGTGTTGAACGTTTAATTATGTGGTTACTTGGAGAAGATCACATCAGAAAGGTATGTTTATATCCAAGATACATCGAAAGATGTGAACCATAATTAACATATTTTTGGTTTCTTAATTTTGTTTTTTCGCACCATTCCACGTCATCAAATCAATCCATTTTGTTAATTTTCCTTTTTTTTCCAAAATTAAATAAATCAAGGTCCTGACAATGTCCTGCCCTTTAGTGTTTTGTTGTTTTACATGAAAATATTAAACAGACCAACAAAAACGGCTAAATTAACAACTTTAACTAACTGCATTAACAAAGTCTGATACCAGAAGATTCCTTTATTTCATTCAATTTCAAATTATTTTGCAAGAAGGTGACTTGCTTGTCATTTACAACTTTAGAAAAGAAGAACGAATTGATGGAATCACCAAGGTCCATCATCTCCTTTTGGTTCATCAAGCAACTTCCTTTGTAATAAATGCTTGTGATTCTTTCCATTTGTTGTGATTTTTTTGATTTTCTTGATGGTTTGGATTCAAACAAGAATCCAAGTTCGATGCAAAAGTCGAACAAGAAGTTTTGCGTGAAAATTCTTTTGTTCTTTTCGAACCTCCTGAGGGCAGTGGCTTGGCTAAGACCACTAGCAATTTCGTTTTTCATAACAAGCTGAGACTGTTTGTCAGCGAGCTTTGCAACTTCAATCTCTTCATTATCAACATTAAGGCTGACCAAGCGAGGCATTGTGGCGGTTACTTTGGATTGTTTTCCTGGATGTTCTAAAGTAAAAGAACAAATAGAGTTTATAAGCGTCAAAAGAACGGCTTGTTGGTAGCTCTCTAAATTTCTCATTTCCCTTTTTTTCAAAGTGTACTTGATTTCATCCTTTTTGCACTTCCTTTTTTCAGAGCTTTGAGACTGATTGCAACTAACTGATCGGTCTTCTTGGGAGTAATTGTAGTCACTTCTTGGTTCGAGTGAATTCATCTTTGAATTTAGGAATGAATTCAGATCGCTTCAGAGGGTTTTTATAGAAAAACTTAACATGACTTTTGTTGTGTTTGAAGATATTTTAAGCGTATCTATTTTAAACTGTCTCTGGTTCGAACAAGAATTTGGTCGAATTTTCATTGTTGTTTTCTAAAGGATTCTTTACGAATAAAAACCAAAAACTAGAGAGGTTTGGAGTTATGCAATTAAAAAACAGGTTATTGGGTTTTGTTCGATTTTTTTTGTTTGTCATTTTGACCCAACTTTTGCTGTTGCTCTCGTATTTATTTTAGAATTTTGCGTTTCTCTTTTTTCAAAGGGCGTGAATCTAAAAAGATAAAAATGTTGGTGGAATGGTTTGGGGTTTTAGAACAGAAAAATCCCGTTTTTTTAGACTTTTCTTTTTTTCCAAAAAATCCTCAATTTCAAACCAATAATTACTGCCACATCCCGACTTCTTCCCAAAAATTACTCCGATTCGAATGATTGCAATTTGGTTTTTTTCTACTTTTTTGCATTCCATTATTTTCTAGATTTTCCATTTCCTAACAAACTGACTGAAAGATATAAATTATTGTCCAAATTAGGTTTTTCGTTTTTTTGATTCGCTTTGTGACTTGGCCAAAAATGTCTCTATCATTTTCTATCGATGACAAACTGCCGTCAAGTCTGGGCTTCCGAATTCTCTCTGGGTCTATGCCAAAATTCATGTCTTCTCTGTCGATCTAGGGCAAAAAGCAAAAAAACCGTGAGGCTAATTATGGCTGTTTTTTTAAATACTTTTTTTGTAAATTCATTCGAGACTTCATCGCGTTTAAGTGTTTTAAGATTTTTCCCGAACAATTCACCACTTCAAAACTTCTAGTTTTTAGATCTCTTTTCCACTTCAGCTTAAATGTTATTTGTTGCAAAATGGTATTGGTAAAAAAAGAAAAAAAGAACTACAAAAGGAAAAAACTTATTGAGATTCAGTTTCAATGGAACACATTGGTGAGGTCGTATTAAAAGTTGTTTCAATCGGGTTAAAACCACACGACTTTTTCGAAACAAAGTTTGAAAAAATCCAACAATCAATTTATGAATTCATTAATTTGGCAACAAACAAAAAATTAACTTTACACCCAAGAGCCAACGAAAGGATTACTGGTTACACAAATCTACTTATTGCCGCTGTTTGCGCCATTTGTGTTTTTTCCCTTTTTTTCGTCAGGACAAAAGGACTTTACAATTCTATAAGAAAGACGTTAATGGGATTTTTCTATCAAGTACTCGCAATTGGAGCCGTTATTGGATTTTCAGTCCATGCCCTCTACATCCCACCAGCCACTCTTGAAGGACTTTGGTATTGTCTCTATACCGTTCTAATTTTTGCTTTAATGCTGAGATTCCTCCAAGCATTCTGGGAATGCAGTTTTATTACATGCATTTTAATGACACCTCCTTTGGTTGTTGTGGCTTATTTGGATCTTATTGCTTGTTGGTATTTTGATAAATTCCTTTTCATTGGTGTTTATATCATCATCTTTGGGTTTTTAATGGGTTTAACTCACTTTATTTTCGTTTGCTCAAGAAGTGGAAGTTATTTCCTTTATGTCCTTGCCGATCTTATTGGCCTATTCTCTGCCTTGGTCCAAGTCACATCAATTCGCTATGGAGATTGGGATAAAAACGGTTTCTTCCATCTCGGAGTTTCACTTTATGTGATCGTTAATACCTTTGCTTTTATTGTTTGCCTTAAGTCCGATTCCGAGTCAAATGAAAAACGTAAAAGTGATTGAGGAAAACCATAATTTGCAGATTTTTTAATTTGGTTAATTTGTTTACATCAAGGTCCAACCATCCCTAAAAATGCAGGACCCGCCCCAAGCTCTGTTGTCGCGAAGTGAAGTATGATTCTGGAAATTATTATTTTTACTAACATTGATCTATTCATTGGCCTTTCGAACTTTCTCTTTGGATAAAGCAATTACACGTAGAACCAAATATTCATGACTGTATTACAGACAAATCAACAAAGCGAAATGATTGGTTAAGTCAACTATTTTAACCCTTTAAAACTTGAAAATAACCCATCATTACTTTTAATAATGAAATCAACTGGAAAACCAAACCAAAAAACTTCTAAAACTGCAAAAAAACCTGCTTCAAAGACAGCCAAAAAACCACAACAACCAGTTACAACCCAAACCGTTGATCCATCCGTAATCCCTGAGGAAATTAAAGAACCAACTGACACTTTGACCACTTTATGCGCTCTTTATGAAAATGAACCATGCTTCCCGCAAGGAGAAATATTACAATACACTCAGGAATGGAATTTAGAGAGATTTACCAGCGCAGAAGCAAGAGAACGTGAGAGATCGTTAATCAATATCGAAGACTATAGAAAAGCTGCTTCTATTCACAGAACTGTAAGGCAATGGGCTCAACAATGGATTAAACCAGGAGTTTCTGATTTATTTGTTGCTGAGAATATTGAACGCAAAGTCAGAGAAATGTGCGAAGTTGAAGGTGTCAATACTACCAAAGGTGGAATGGCCTTCCCTGTTGGACTTTCTCTTAATTCATGTGCTGCTCATTTTACTCCAAACCCAAGTGATCCACTCACATTTTATAAACCAAGTGATCTACTTAAGGTTGATATTGGGGTTCATGTCAATGGTTATTTAATTGATTCTGCATTTTCTTTAACTTGGGACCCAGAACTTCAGCCAGTTCTTGATTGTGCCAAGGATGCCACAAACACTGGAATTAAAACAATGGGAATTGATGTAAGACTGTGTGATATTGGAGACGCCATTGAAGAAGTTATGAGGAGTTATGAAGTTGAAATTAAAGGAAAAACTTATCAAATGCAACCCGTTAGAAACCTTTCGGGACATATGGTCGATGCTTTCACTGTTCATGCAGGTAAGTCCATCCCTATTTGCAAAGGTGGGCCTCAAACAAAAATGGAAGAGGGAGAAGTTTATGCTCTTGAAACATTCGCCACCACTGGTAAAGGTCGTGTCGAGGATTCAGGACCTGCCTCACATTATATGGTTGACGCAAATGCCTTTGATTATCCAGTCAGGGATGGAAATGCCAAAAAATTGCTTCACGCACTCGACAATAACTTCAAGACTTTGGCTTTTTGCAGAAGGTATGTCGATAAAATTGGATTCCCCAAGTGGCAAATGCCTTTCAAATTCTTGGTTGACGATGGGTGCGTTAATCCATATCCACCTTTGTCCGATGTTTCAGGAAGTTATGTCGCGCAATTTGAACATACCATCTACCTTAAACCAACTTGTAAGGAAGTTCTCTCCAGAAGTTTTGATTACTAAATTCAATTCTGACGTGTTAGTTTTTTGTTTTTAAATATTTTGTTTTAAATAACGATTTTTTCTTTGTTTTTGGCATGGTTGTTTATAACACAATCCCCTCTTTTCCATCGCACCACTCAATAAATAAAAATCTGAAAAATAAAGAAAAATTATTTTTATAATAAATTACTATAAATTAACTATTTTTATATTTTATTAAAAACCTAGTATTTCTTATAAAACCCCAGATCTTAAGATATCAGTTGTCAACGTTCATGGCTAGCAACAAAAAGGTCGAACTCTACATCCCAAGACATTGGTTTGTGATTTAAATAATATTCATTGTCACTTTAATTAATACTCATCATTTTAGTTCTATTACTCACACTTTGGTCGCTGCTGATGATCATGCTGCCGTTCAAATTTTAGTTCCACATGTCAACGCTGAAGGAGTTATTGAAAAAGAATATGCCACTTACATTGTTAAGGGAAGTGTTAGAAAAGAAGGTATTTCTGACCACTCACTCAACAGAGAATTCCAAAAGGATGGATTCCTTAAGACCGTTGTTCCAAAGAACATGATGATCTAATTGACGTTGTCTGATTTCTAGTGATTTATTTTTTGTTATATGGGTTTTCTAAATAACATTTTTTGTTAAAATTTTTTTGTTTTATTGCTTTTGAAAGTAATAAATTGAAATTTCTTTCATCCTTAGTAACACGAAAAGTTGGTTGCAACAAAAAATTAATGTAATTTGAAAATTGCTTTTTCTTGAAAATGGTGTTGTTACTTTTTTTGATTTGAACTTTTCTAGACAAAAATGTTTTGATTTGAAAAGTTGAATTCTTTTTCATGTAAAACTAGGCAAATGGAATCAAATTTAATTTTTATAATTTCATCGCGTACACAGAAAGCAAGTGACTCGTTTTTTATTTGCTTTCAAATTTTTTAAAGAAAAATGTGGAAAATTGAGAGAGTGCAGAATAAATTAGATTTAAAAAAAAATAGAATAAAAAGGCCACGCAACTATTTTTATCTTTGGCCCAACTAGAAATCGCTGGATTGGAACTATAAATTCAAACTTCATCAAAAATATCAGTCATTCACTGCACCTGATGAACACCACATGCCAATTTTTTGTTCCAATCGTTGTCAGACCAACAAATAAAATTTTGTTCTCGTTTGTTTCATATACCCATCAAAAATATTTTTTCAATAAATAACTTGACTTACCCAGTAGTGGTCCATCTATTCACGATAAACAATCGAATTTTCTTGTTGACGAAGAAAATCTCCCAATTCCCCCAAGATCTGCTCAACCCGTCCCTTTTGGTTCAGTCAACTCATGTTATTGTGATGATTGTGTGTTTGAAAGTGATGAAAGTGAACAAGACTGTTTCAGTGATGGCTTTTTCGATTCAATGCTCTGATATGTGGTGGTTGTATAATTGACTTGTTTTGATTGGTTTTTTATTTACATCAAGTTTCCAATCGTTAATAATGGGGTGGCGTCCCCAAACAGCACGGAGGTCAAGCGAAAATCGAATGTCAACAAAAACGACGTTGGACAAAAAATGTTGTCCGAACCATCCCAACAAAAAACAAAGAAGTGTCATTTTTTTCTCAGTAAAAACTCAAGAACATCTAAATATGTTATCAATAACATATTATAAAAATAGGTCTGCTTCAACAATAAAAATCAACGAAAAGAAAATAGTAAACAAATAATAAAAAGTATTAAAAAAATGAAATCAACAAAAGGAAGTGAAAAGGAAGAAAATAACCAAGTTAGACGAGGTGTTTACAAAAGTCTTTTAGCGAAACGTCTTTCAACTTTGCAATGTCTAATAACAGAATTTCTGGCTCTTGGATTCAAACCAGAAAGAACTTTAGCTAATAAAGCCTTTGTAGAAGCGATCTTTGCATCGACAGTAACAATTTTTTGTCTTAATTTTTGAACTACTTTTTTCAATTGATCTTTTGCTTTTGAACAACCAGCGTTAAACATATCTTCATAAGTGGCGTCAAGGGAATCCAAAAGTCTTCTTCTAATATCAACCAAATTACTAATACGGGCATCAATCATTGAAACTTTTTGTTCAGCAATTTCCTTTTCAACAGCAGAAACACCGAAGTATGGATAAGCGTTAATGCAAACAATAAGTGCAAACACAACAATAGCTTTCATTCCTAAAACAATACAATTATAGTTTTTTTTTTTTCAGTTCATTTATTTTTTAAAATTTTTTTTCTTCTTCTTTTTTTTGTTTTTTATTGCTGATCTCATTTTCTTGTCTTGCACCTTTCTTTTTATTTTTCAGTTTTCCTATTTTCCCGTTTGTTTACTTCTAATACCCCCTATTTTTTTGCTCCATTTTTTTGCAGAAGTCAAATACCTGACTTTTTTTTGGTTTTTGATTTTTAACTTTTTTGTGAAACAAATCGTTTTTGTTTTTCAAAGACTTTTTAAATAACAAAATACACGAATCACAAAAAAATAAAACAAAAATAATTCCACACTCGAAGACAATTGATTATTGTGAATTCTTGGCGTCTCTTAATCTTCTAACAGTGGATCTAACAGTAGCTCCTGAAATAGTAGAAAGTGTGTAAGCTCCACCAGCAATTTGTTTTCCACAATGTTTGCATTCCCAGATTCCACAAGCAGTTCTTCTAACAGCTTCTTTGCAGCAGAATGGGCAAACATATTTGGAGTGTTGGGCGATTTCGATCTTCTTAATGACTTTACGAAGGGAAGCACCGTATCTTGTTCCATACTTACCGACAATTCCTACCTTCTTTGTTCTACGAGCCTAAAATATTTAATATTTGCTTTTTAATCGAATAAGTAATAGAAAAAATGAGGTGTTCAAACAAACCATCGATGTGTGTGCAGAGTTTCTAGTTCGAGGGTTTGCATTTTTTCCTTGTTGTGTCTTTTGTTTTTATTCCAAGTTAAAAAACTATAATGAAATAATAAAATATTAATTCCTTTAATATTTTTGTTTTTAATAGATTCGTTATTATAAAATAATTACAATAGTTCCTTTATTACGAAAAGCAATTATTTCCAAAGTAAAAAAGATATTCCTTTTGGGCTGATTTGAATTTGGCAAAGACTTTATTTATTTAAACTCTTTAAGCTCATTTAAGATGGGAGGAAATGAAAGCAAGAAACTGAAACAGTCAGACAATCAATTTAATAATACTGATCAAAAATTAGTTTTTCAACAAACTGATTCAAAAAAGCCTTCCAAAAATAAGAAAAGTGGGACTGACGCCGCCCCCCAAAAAAGAGCGTCTATGGTCGATGATACTTTTGGTGACAACGATCCTTTTTTTAAAGCTACTATGCGTGGGAATGATAATGTATTGCACAAAAAAAGTAAAACTCCAGTTGCTGAAACACAATACCGTTATTCGTTCCAAAACGATAATCCTTCTCCGGAATCGAAAAAAAGATCATCATTTGTTCCTTTTCTTAATAAAAAAACTGTTCCAGACGATATTCCTGAACAAACTCTTCCCGTCCCCATTTCAAACACCACCATTTCCAAAGGAATTTCATTGGATGTTTTAAAAAAACTTCATGGCAAAAGATGTGAAATGAAAGTCATATACAACATTGAACTCGAACAATTTGATGCAAGAACATTATTTTCGCTCGTTCATAACCGAAATGATTTGATGTTCGTATTTGTAACAAACGAGAATTATATCTTTGGATCATTTCACCATAAATTACCAACAAAAAGAGGGGAATGGTTAAAAAGTGATAAAAGGCATTACATTTTTACATTGACAAACCCATCGAATTATCAACCAACAAAATTTAAATGGAAAAGAGATATTCCAAGAATATTTTATTTTGCTGGAGATGACAATTCAGAGAATATGGTGTGTATTATTTCTAATTTTTTTAGTGTTTGGACAACTGGTTCATACATAATTGATAGTGGCTCGGAGTTTTGGAAAATGTATGAAGACACTTCGAATGTAGGATATCGTGTATTTACTGGCAATTCCTTTCCTGATAAATTCGAATTTAAACATTTTTTAATTGTTGAGTGCAAAAGAAAAACTAAAAAGAGAGAAGGAGAAGACATTCAAGTCGACGAATTGGAAGGAGTGGAAGAGGAATAAGAGAGTTGTTTAATTGTGGTTTAATTTAATGTTTTACAAAACACAAAGAAGGAAAAGAAAAAAAGTATTTTTGGGTTTAAAAAGAGAAAAGTAGTAGAAGTAGTCAGATCTAAAAAAAGAAAATAATAACAAAAAGAATAGTTAAAAAAATTAAATGAAATAATTAACAGGACGAAAAGAGGTGAATTAATCTAAGTTAATCAATTAATTCATTGAAAGTCTGGGTTGTATGTAATGACGAAAAAGCCAGCAAGAAAAGAAAATAAAACAAACCCACTTTCCATTTTTGGTCAACAAGAAGGTATTGTTTTGAAATCGGAGACAAAACAGTATCGTGTTATTAAAATCGTTGGTTATGGTACCTTTGGTATTGTTGTTGGTGTTATTGACGAAAACCAACATATATTCGCTGTAAAACGGGTTTTACAAGACCCCCGTTTAAAGGTTTGTTATTTTCTATCATCTCGAATTAGCTTATTTTAAACAGCAATTAAATAATTGTATTCACTAATTAAAATCAACAACATAATTACATTTAGAATAGAGAACTACAAATAATGGAGCAATTAAAACATCCAAATATTGTGGAGCTATTGGATTATTTCTATTCGACAGTACCTGATGTTTGTTATTATTATTAAAACATCTTCTTTCCTTTCTTTTTTAATGAGATATAAATAGTATTTTTGTATTTTTGTTTTCGAAAAGAGGGCTGACGTCTTTTTTATTTAAATTAATTTGGTTTTATTTCAAAATGATTGTTAACATTAAAGTATGATGAACAATGTTTAAATCTTGTTACTGAGTGTTTTCCTGAAAGTTTACATCAAATGCTAAGGGATTATGCCTTAGAGCAATTACCGATACCATTAAGACATGTAAGATTGTTTACATATCAGCTTTGTCGAGGGTTGAGTTATATTCACATGAAAGGAATTTGCCATCGAGATCTTAAACCACAAAACATTTTAATTGATAGAGAAAAATTGGAATTAAAAATTTGTGATTTTGGCGCAGCTAAAGTATTGGAAGCGAATCAACCAAATACTGCCTATATTTGTACCCGTTATTATAGGGCTCCTGAATTAATTTTTGGTTGTGTTGACTATACCACGTCAATTGATATTTGGAGTGTTGGATGCATAATTGCTGAATTACTTACTGGTCAAATTCTTTTCAGAGGTATGACTACTTCTGACCAACTTGGAAAAGTAATGTCAGTTATTGGATCACCTTCTGTTGAACAAGTGTTGGCAATGAATCCTAATTCACCATATACAAAAATTCCTCGTGTTCTTGGAAAGGGAATTGATGAAGTATTAATGTATACAGATTCACCTGATAGTGCTTATGAACTACTTGAGAGTATCCTTCAATTTGATCCATCCAAACGACCAACAGCCATGGACGTTATGTTGCATGACTTTTGTAAAGAAATGTTTAGAGAATTAATGAGGTGTGATGGGGTAGGCGAATGGACGAATTATAATGTCGAAGAATGGCTCATGGCGGACCAAATGAAAACTGTTGATAGAATGAAAGAATTCTGTATGTTAGAAAAGCGGAGGAAAGATAGATATGCGAAGAAGTGAAAAAGAGTTGTATATCTTGATTGGTATATGTGTGTTGTCGTTTTTAATTTAGTAAAAATTTTATTAAAGGAAAATTTAGAAATAATTTTTGAACGATAATTTTTTTGAAAGAAGAAAACAAAAATGAGAAAAAGTGGAACAAAAAAGTTGAAGTGACAAACGCAAAAATTTGAAATCAAAAAAATTTTAAACTTTAAATTTTAAGATGGAGAGTGAAATTCAGTTAGCACATTTTAGAAAAATTCATTACACTGTTCTTATTATTTTTTTTGTATTATTCTTTTTGTCAATTCTTGCTTTGGGAATATTTGGTCCACCAGAATTTGAATTAAAATCTCAAAGCGGATTTACTGAAATGACTGAAAATGGATTTCAATTTGTCTTACCAGCAATGGGAAAATCACAAATTGAATTAAAAGTAATGTACCAACAAAAGGTTGAAATAAAAGGGGATTATAATCAAACTAAATTTGAAGAACAATCCCATTTAATTGAAGTAAATTATATTGACCAAGATGATTTTATTGATGAAACAAAATTATTTGAATTTTCATGTGTTTATGGAAGAGGAAATATTTGTGGAAGAGTTAAATTAATCGACCAAAAAGTGTACAGAAAAGGAAATGGTTTATTACATATCCGTTTGCCTCATTATGAAAAAGATGAAAATGTTACAATTTTTGGTAATGTTAATGTGTTCGCTTCTGATGAAAAATATACTGAAAGTAATATTCTTTATTCTTTAATTCTATTCTGTATTTCTGTTATCATATTTATTATTTATGTTATTGTTGAATTACGTTATTTGCAAAAGAAAGGAAAGTTCAATGCGTTGCAATTAATGAATGGTTTGTTAGTATTCGCAGTTGTTGGTCATACTTTCCCATGGAATTCTGTTGTATATTCTGTTCAATGGTTGGGAGTATTTGCCTTGAGCAAAGCATCTTACTCAATCTTCAATATAATATTTATTTGTTATCTTTTCTTTATGCTTGACTCATTCATGCATGTTTGTTGATACATTTTATAACTAAAAAGGTGATTGACAAATTAGCAAAATGGCACAACTTCAAAGAAAATAGTTTGGATAACAAGAGTTCTATTGTTATTGATATTTATTGTTTGTAGAGTAACAAACACTGTTCTTCACTCGGTGTATTCCATTCAAAACGTTTTAATTCCCCACAACAATCTCTATAGAACTTCAATATTTTTTGACGTTATCGAAGGATTACTTTATTTCTTCTTGTACTCTTGGGCATTGTACAATCTTGCTATGACTTATAATAAAGTTACAGTCCCTGTGATTCAGAAACAATTGAATTACTTTGCCGCGTGCACTGCTATGTTTTTATTGACGCTCGTTTTCTTATTGTTCTTTTCTGGTATCATCTCAGAAGAAACAACATTCTCTACATATTTTGAAAATGGGAGTATGGTTATTTATTTGATATCCATGCTTGCTGCTTTTTTCCCATCCCTTTCGCCAGTTAAAAATGAATGGTCAATATTTTATAATGAAATGGACGATGACCAACCATTGTATGACGATGAAGATTAAAAATAAATTAACTTTTATTCATTCATCAACATTTTGGGGATGATTATTTCCTTACAAAACGAAAAAAAGAAAAAAGTGATTTTTGTTTTAGCGAAGCGGTATAACGAAAAAAAGAATAACCCTTTTT
This sequence comes from Entamoeba moshkovskii, assembly GCA_002914575.1. NCBI lineage: Eukaryota > Evosea > Mastigamoebida > Endamoebidae > Entamoeba > Entamoeba moshkovskii. The sequence continues at coordinate 87,410 of NWBR01001070.1, forward strand.
TCTCTTTTAAAGGATTTATCTCATAAATATTAATATTAATAATATAATTAACTATAATCATTAATTTTTTTCAGAAACAAAAATAGTTTGATGGAAAAGTAATAAAAAGAAAGTTTTTTATAAACTAGAAATTCTGTTGTAAATGTCGCTTCCAAATCACCGTGAGGTTCCTTCGGAATTTATTAATGAAATTATTTATTACGCTTCTGTTGGAGGACATAGTAATGAAATAGTACCATGTATTCTATTGTTTAATTTCGCAGATAGAACACTTACTCTTTATGAAGAATCATCTTTTTATACACCAGAAGGACCTACTTCTGAAGAATTTTTATTCGCATCTTTTGATTGTGCTTCAATTACTCGGGCCCAAGATATTTCCATGATCAAAGTTGAATTTTATACAACTCGAAACATGTTTATTCGGGCAAATAACGTGAGTGATCATAACGCATTAATTACAATATTTAGAGCAATTACAAGGAATATACGAACATTGTTTAAGAAAGATTTTTTGGCATTGGATTGGCAAGATAAAATTAAAATGTTTAATTGTACTTTTAGAGGAAAAAATGAACCTTTGGAATTCACTATTTATAATGGAATTGTTACCATTGCATTTAAAAAATCTAAAATCCCTTGTATCGTTATTCCAATGGATTCTACAGTTACGATTTCTCGTAGAAATTCATTGCACATAACTTCTACTTTACGTAAAGTATTTTTAACTCTCTCACAAGATGATCTTAATGAATCTATTTCTTTATTATCAAATTGTAGACATAGAATTGTTCCTGCTCCAAAAATTATCACCGACCCAACCGCTGGAAAACTTTCCGATTTGGTTAGTTACGCACAACAACTTGTCGATGAAGATGAATTATATCCAGAAGAATGTTTGGAACATTTTGAAGAATTATGTGAAGTATTGAAATATATCGGAAAAAAGAAGTACGCAACTAAACAACAAAAAATGGATTATTTGAATGAAAAATTAATCAGAAAAGACAGAGACAAAGATGAGCAAATTCCGGAATTTAAAGAAGATGATTTAATGCAATACGTTACTTTATCAAATCCATTCACTGAAATAAGAAGGTTAGAATCAGTTGGAAAAGGTGGGTTTGGGGAAGTGTTTAGGGCACAAAGAAAATCTGATGGAAAAGTTATTGCTTTGAAAGTTTTAAAACATTCAATAAAAGAAAGATATTCTAAACTTGGCCAAGAAATCGCTCGAATGGTGTTATGGAAACATGAATTCTTAATTGGAATCGACAAATGTTATTTATTTGAAAATAGAGTATATATCGCAATGCCTTTTTGTACTGCTGGAAGCATTAAACAAGTTGTTAAAGATAAAAATCATGTATTTACTTTATGTGACGTTGCATATGTTATGCAATGTTGTTTAAAAGCATTGGAGTATATCCATATACAAGGATTTATTCATCGTGATATTAAGCCAGCAAACATATTAATGCTTGAAGATGGCGGGGTTAAACTTATAGACTTTGGGTTGGTTACACGTAAAATATTAAAACCACACACACGCTCTGGCTCAAAACAATACATGGCACCAGAAGTCGTTCTACAAAAGGTTTACGATGAAAAAGCAGATATTTGGAGTTTGGGATGTGTAACCCAAGAATTAGCAGAAGGTAAAAGTCCATATAGGGAAGATGGCATCGTTAAATTACTATTTAGAACAGTTACTAATGGTGCAATGGGGTTGAGGCGAATAAAATATTGGGACAACATATTTGTTGATTTTGTTGAACAATGTTTTATTTATGACCCAGAAAAAAGGGCATCTGCGACTCAACTTCTCAAACACCCATTTATTGAATGGGCATCAACAAGTTATTTCTACAAAAAATATCGTCACCCCGAAGAGTAAAATAAAATAAAACCATTGTTTCATTGAAATACGAATTCTTTCGTTTTTAGTTTAATTTTTGTCATTTCAAATCACAAAATCTATTTATTTTGTGAGTTAAAAACTGAATAAAAACTTCAGTTCTTTTTGATCAAAATAAAATAGAAACAAAAAGGTTGAAAGGAACTTAATAATTAAAGAACTTTTTAAACAACAGTCATGAAAACAATTCAATTCATTGTTCTTGCGTGGGGTTTGGTTTTACTCGTTGCCTCTGGGTTATGGACTGGTATTGTATTTGTTGGTCCCATCCGTAAAATGGAACAAAATAATGCACTTGCTAAATCATCATTAAATTATTACTCAAAGAACACCTTTATTGTGGAGACATGCACTGTTGCCTCTTTAATGGGATTATTGGGAATAGTGGTCTGTGTTTATGCCTTATTGCCAAAACCATGGATGGGTGTTGTCAATTACATTGTTCTTTCATTGGCATTTATTTCTGCAATGGCAACAGTCGGTTATTTCGGATATACCTATTTCCATCTCTCCAAAGCAACCAATTCCTCCATGAGCAATTCACTCGCCCTTTGGGAAGAGAAATTTGGATGTTGTGGATGGAATGTTTTTAGACCAAAACCATTATGTGCTTCTGATGTCGGAAGTTTGGATCCAAATAAGACATGTGCTATTAAAACCAAGCCAATGGTTAATGCTTCATTGCAAAATTTCATTGTGGGATGTTTCTTTGTTATTGCTCTTTTTGTTGCAGTTGTTCTCGTTGTTATTCTTCAATCAAAATCAAAAGATTCTGCAAACAGCTACACCCCAGTTTAATCAATTCTTTTTCTAAATATTTTTTTCAAAGACTCAAGAAAAACAGTGCGCGTCACCAATAATTCCAATGAACTACAATTTTATTCAACACAATTCCAAAAGAAAAAAGAAATTGAATTACTTTTTTAGTTGAAAATCATCAAACATCAATCACAATTCCAATTTAATTAAATAGCTCCATTTCCGTAAACTTCATCATTAAAGGCATTAAGTGGGATAGATGGATCGTTAATATCAATGTTTTCTTGTTGAATAGTTCTTGGATCAATCTCGGGTGGTTGCAAAATTCCACCATCAACAGCAAATACAAGATTTGGATTTCCAGTAAGTTTTCTGGCAATCCACAAGAATGGTCTTTCAAAGTTATAATTTGATTTAGCAGAAACATCATAATATTGTAAATTCTTCTTTCTGTGGAAAGTAATTTGTCTTGGCTTGACCTTTCTATCTTTTACATCACATTTATTTCCAACAAGAACAATTGGAATATTTTCACAGACACGGACAAGGTCCTTGTACCAGGTAGCAACATTCTTATAGGTATCTCTTGATGTAACATCAAACATAATAATGGCGCAGTGAGCTTGTACATAATATCCATCCTTTAATCCACCGAATTTTTCTTGTCCAGCAGTGTCCCAAACTTCGAAACGAATTGGTCCACAATTTGTGTTGAAAAGCATTGGGTGAACATCAACTCCAATAGTTGGGATGTATTTTTTTTCAAATTCACCTGAAAGATGTCTTTTTACAAATGTAGTCTTTCCTGTTCCTCCGTCACCAACGATGACAAGTTTAAATGTTGGAATACCGTCAGCCGATTGCATTTGACTTTTTTTCTTTTAGTTCAATCTTTAAATATTCTTTCGTTGGGTTCGAAACCCTAAGGGTTTCTAAAAAGGGTTCAAATTTCAATTATTTTTCGTTGCGTCTAGGAAACGTGAATTATAAGTTTATTATAAGTTGGTTTATTATAAAAAAATACTATTTATTTACTTTGATATTTTTAGAAATAATTCACTCATTATTTTTCTTTTTTTTTTAGAGAAAAAAAATGAAGTGGGTTAATACCACAACCCTATATTTTTTTCCTAATTTGTGTTTTTTTATTTCTGTCACTTCGAAACTTTTCTTCGAAGATTTGTTGTTTACTCTTTTCTTGTTGTTGAAACTTTTTTTTTTGTTTGTCTTTTGTTGGTTTCAATTGTTTTCTTCAAAACTTTTATTTTTGAAAGGCCGAGTATGGTCGTTGGAACCAAAAAACTAAAGAGTCTGTTCGTTGCATTCTTTTACTCTGTGATTCACCTTTTTACGTTGTTGAAACCAAAAAGGGTGTTTTCCTGGATTGGATTCAAAAAGGATAAGGATGAGAAGAAAACAAGTTGATGTCACTTCATTTTTTTAACGTGAAAAGATTAAAAATAATTAAATTATAAGCAAGTTGATTGTAAGAAGGATATTTGTTGTTTGGTATGTTCCGTCAATATGTATTTGGTCGATGTTTGTGCGATTTGACCAACACAGAGAGGATGTATTAGATTATTATTAAAGGAGGGTTGATGGAGGATCCAGAATAACAATTCGACGATACTGTCCAGGAGTGTTTGGGAAAGGGTTGCCATTTGTTGGATTGATGGGGTGAAAGAAGGGGATGAAATGAATATTTCCAATAATCTTGAATATTCGCAACATTTGATAACAAACAAACCAAAGATATTTTGGTTTTCCGAAGTAATTAAAGGAGAAAACATAATTGTGAAGAGTATATCCAAGTGATTTCCATTGATTTGTTGAAAAATAGTTTGATGGGTTTCAGTTGATTTAATTAATGAAAGAAGTAAAGAAATTGTTATTGCAGGTGTTTCGTTAAAAGATATTTTTACCAATAACCAATCGATTATTATTCTTTCAAATAATAAATAAACATTTCCATTGCTATAAAGTGCCATTGTTTCGATGATTTGTAAAATCCCTTCTTTTATTTTATTGTCTTCTAACTCAAAACAACGCAATATCATTTCGATTGTTTGTTCTGTCAAAAAATTAGGGCATAACTCGTAAATTGAAAGAATATCACAAATGGAATTAACATCATTGGCAATAATGCTGCAATCAAAACTTTCTTGTAATTTACCTTTGATTGAGTAAATAATAATTTGAAATAACTCTTCTCCATTATCAATTTTGTGAAAATAAAGTCCACAACATTTCAACGTCCATAATACTGAATCATTCCCGTCAAATAAAGTTATTGCAACTTTAATCATCTTTTTAACTATTTTTTGTCCATATTCATTGTTTGGTATTTTATTATAACACAACATATTCGTTAAACACCAAAGGGCTTTTGAACGGGATTGAGATTTTGATTTGGCACATTGAATAAGTGATTCTAAACATCTTGTGGCAATTAAATATTCTGCACCATTTTCAAGAGCAGAAATATTAATTAAAGAGCCCAGTAATTCATTTTGAATTAAAGAAGGAAGTGTATTTAGTTGTCCAATTGGTTGAGTCAATAATCCGGCCATTAAAAATTCTTCCGAAATCATTCCATTTTCAGCTTCTTTTTCACTTGCCCTTCTCAAAGCCTGGGCTCCATGACATTGATCCGAAATTCTATTTGAATTTAATAAAGAATAAATTTCTTCATAACTTTTGAGTTGCTCATCATCCATTTCAATGATTCTTTTTCTTGCTAAAAACTGGCCCCTTCTTGATAGTCTGGATGAACGCATTTCACTTTCACGGGTCAACAAAACAGATTTAAGAAAGCCATTGTTCCTAAACATGCGTAAACAGACGAATAACAAGATTAGAATTAAAAAAGTTCTAAAACAATTAAAAAACTTTAATTTAGTAAAAAAACTCATGAAATAACAATAAAATGATTCCTTCAATTTTGTGATATAATTTTGTTTTTAAGAAAACTAAATGAAACAAAATTAAAAAAAAATAATTTAAAAACGAATTAAAAGATCATCGAAAAAACTTATATTTTTAATGTATTCAATCGATTGGAGATTGACCCAAGTTTTTGGAGGTGACCGCGCAATACAAGACGATATAAGCGATCAAGACACTGTATCGACAATAGAATTCTCACCGAATGGGGATTATTTAGCTGCGGGAGATTATGGAGGAAGAGTTGTATTATTTAAAAAATCTAAAGTTTGTATTTCGTTAATGATTAATCAAAGTTTATTTAATTTATTAGAACGACGATTTGGGAAAGGTCGATTTTAAATTTTGGACTGAATTTGCTTCGCATGAAAAAGAATTCGATTGTTTAAGAAGTATGGAAATCGAAGAAAAAATAAATGCAGTTAAATTTATTCATCAACCAACTGACGACTTAACTTTATTATTAACTACAAATGGTTTGTTTTCATTTGTATTTTGTATATTTATTGATCTTTAGATAAAACTATTAAGTTGTGGAAAACTGCTTCGAGAACTATGTATACAACTCATTATAAACATGGCTCAGACATTCCTGAGTATGTTCCTGATCAACAAACTATGTTCCCCGAATTAAAACAAACTTATGGAAATAATCATGGATATCCAATTCATTCATTATGCCCATTGGGAGATATGGAATCATTTTTATCAGCTGACTTCTTAAAAGTGAATTTATGGAATTTCGACTATTGCGACTCATGTTATAATTTGGTTGAATGGAATGTTGATGACTCAAAAGAATTAATTACTTGTGTTGAGGCAAAACAAGGAAGTGATCATGTCTTTATGTTTGGCTCATCAACAGGAACTGTTCGTTTATGTGATATTCGATCAACCAAAACATGTTCTACCCCTGTGAAACGTTTGTTTTCATTATGACAATAAAATGGATTGTATTAATAATTATAGATTATGATAATAAAGATGATTATTCCGCCAATCCACAAAGACAAGAATCATTCCCTTCTATATCTTCCATAAAGATGACAGAAGGCGGTAATTTATTGATTGTTAGAGACTATCTCTCAATTAGAACATTTGATTTGCGTAAAGACGATGGACCACTTACAGTCGTTCCAATCCATGACCATCTCGTCTCACGCTTTTCAGAACTCGAGGCCAATGATGTATTGTACGATAAATTTGATCTTTCTCTTGATGGAAGTAATCAATATTGTGTGACAGGGAGTTATGACAGGGAGTTTATTGTCCATGACATAAAAAATAAACAAACGTTACCCTTACTCAGCCACAGATTCCAACCAAAAGTACTTTCCCCATTGCCACAAACAATTCCACGTACCTCACTTCCTAATAACGAGTCAATTTCTTCAAAATTATTAATGAAATATGCGCCAAGAGATCACCTTCCAGGAATGCCGATTGACTACTCAGCTAAAGTGGCATTAACTCGATTCCACCCAATAGAAAATTTGATTGCAACAGCTGTTAGTAATAATCTTTATATTTTCAATGGTTATTACACAATGGGATAATTTATTCGTTGTGTTTCATTATACCTCATTCTTTTTTGTTTTTAATGTCAAGAAAAAAGCAGAGAACTATGGTTATAATAAATATATTATAAAAACAATGGAAAAAGAAAAAGAAACGAAAAGTTAACTGAAAAAAAACTAAACAAAGAAAGGAAATGACAACAACGTTGTTTCAGCTTAAAAAAAATAATCAAATCAAGTTTTTAATTAACTCTAAACCCTCTAATTCAGACAATAGAAAAACAGAAAAATTAACTGCTATTTCTACTTGCCTTGGTGAAATTGTTAATGACAGAAAACCTTCTTTATCTTATGACATCATCTATAACTATATTTTAAATCTTTGTTACACTCCTGATCAAAACGTTATTGCCCAAATCACAAGTATTGTTGATTCAACCCTATTGTCGTTGGCCCGCCTAACCAAACAAAGACTTACTTTGGAAAATACTTTAAATCACCTTTATGAACAGTACATGATTTTTTCAAAGAAACTTACTTTGTTGCGCAACATACTTCTTCCTTATGACCGCATCAGCAATAAGGACCCCTTATTTTCCAAGGCTTTCGGTTTATTTAGAGATACTGTGTTAGGAGAGAATGTTACAAGCATTGTCGAAACTCTAATTAATTTGATTAACACATTAAGGGGAAATAACGGAAATAGTACCGTTATATCATCAGTAATAAAAATGATCTACGATTGTAATTTACAAGATCAATTAAAAGAGCATTTGCTTAAATCAACAAGTGATTTTTATTCACTCGCCGCTCAAAATAAGTTATCCAAGACACTTGAAGAATATCTTGTTTCAGCAAAATCAATGTTTGATAGAGAAGAACACATAGCCCAAGTTCATTATCCATTAATTAAAAATGATGCCATTGCGTTTACTGAAAAAGAATTAATAAGTGAAACACTCCCATTAATATTACTTACAAAATTACCTCAATTGAAACAATTTATTGCCCAACAAAAAACTGAGTCATTGTTATTATTTATTTCATTAGGACTTAGGGTTAAAAAAGATGAAGATATTCAGAAAGCACTGATTGATGTCATTGTTGCTTTAGGCAAAGAATTTTGTGCTGAAAAAGATGAAAAAACGAAAATGAATAAAATATTTTCATTACATGACTATCTCTCGCAATTAGAACACCAAGCCCCATTGTTAATTAATGTAATAAAAACGTCATTTGAAAAGTTTATTTCATCATTTGACAAAGAAGTTGCTGTTGCCTTAGTGAAATTTGCAGATATCAAATTAAGAAAGGGAGGAATGAGTGTTGGATTGGCAAGTAAAGTATTACAAATCTTTAAATTTTTAAGTGGAAAAGACACATTTGAACAACATTACCAATTACTTTTATCTAAAAGATTGTTGTACAAGGGATTCCAGGCAGAAGATGAGAAAATTGTCTTGCACCAATTAAAAGAGGAATGTGGAAATTCATACACTTTCAAATTAGAAGAAATGGTTAAGGACGTAGAAACAGGAAGGGGATGGTATGAAGAATTGAATAAAGAAATGAATATTAATGGCATGAATGGCCAATATGGAATGGTTGTTATCAATGGAACATCATGGCCAGCATGTCCTTGCATTAAATGTCATTCACTTCCCATTGAAATCGAAAAGGGTGAAGATATTATGAGAAAATGGTATGTAAAAGAACATCCAAATCGTAGGGTTGAGTTTAATCCTTTATTGGGAATAGTATCCGTAAAAGCACACTGCTTTAAAGGTGTTGAAATAACAATGAATTTGTTGCAATTTGAAATACTGATGAATTGTGAAGGCAAAACAATTAAAGAGTTGAAAGAGATGTTCGAAGGAGAAGAAGAGATATTGGCAATCCAAATCAAAAGTCTTATGGGCAAAGAAAAATTGATTTGTGCCAAAAGCAAAGATGGAAAAGGAAAAAAGATCGATGAAATCCAGGACGATGACATTCTCGGACTTAATGAGGAATATCGCAGCTCAAAATCAAAAGTAAAGATCAACACTTTCCAGGCAAAAGAAAGCAAAGAAGAGAAGGACAAGGTTGATGAAAAAGTTGTAAAAGACAGAGAAACAAGAATAGATGCTGTTGTTGTTCGGGTTATGAAGAAAGAAAAGAAAATGACTGTGGATGAATTATTAAGTACTGTTTCGGTTAAACTGGACTTTAAACCAGATGTAGAAGAGATTAAAAAGAGAATTGAAAAGTTGATTGAAAGAGACTATTTAGAAAAGGATGAAAAAGAAGAAAATATGTTGCTGTACTTGGCCTAAACCTAATGCTAAAAGAATACTTTTTTCACTTGAGTCGTTTATTTTGGTTGAATAAAGTTTTTAGGGGTTCTTTGATCTATTTTATTTATAAAACTGCCAAATGTAGTCTGGGAAGGATTAAAGCAAAAGAGAGGCAAAGAAAAAAATGATGTAGAAAGCAACATTCTCTAATTTACAACAAAAATTGAAAAAATTGAAAAGAATTACCAAAAAAATCGAAAGGGCACAAAAAAAAGAAGAAAAAACCGACGTCATTGACCAAAAAAAAAGAAAAAAAGAAAAAGAGAAAAAAGAGAAAAAGAAGGTTAAATCAAAAAAAAAATTGCCGATTCAAGGGCAGAAAGCAGGATCTTTAAAATCAACTGTTTCACATGGAAGAAGAAAAAGCAAAAAAACCAAATAATGAAGAAAGAAAGAGAAGGTCTGTTGATTGGCTTGGTGATAGACTGGTCGAAAAAATTGATAGAGACCATTATATGTGCATTATTTGTTTTAAGAGAATGTCAAGAGGTTATGCTTGCTGTCATTGCCTCGAGGAGCATCAAGACATTGCAGATGAAATGAAGCCATTAATTGTAAAAGCATACATAAATGGAAAAAAAATTAATGATGAATTAATGGATATGAGAGATGAAGAAATCGAAAAGGAAAGAAGAAAAGCTGCTTTGAAAGCTCAAAATGAAAAAAATGTATCGCAATCAGATGCCGTTGTTGGACAACCATCAACAGGAAAAGAAACAAAAACAAAAAAATCCAAATCGACTCGAATGTCTCCAGAATTAAAAAGGAGATTAGAAAAATTAGAAAATGAAGGAAAAGCAAAATGGGAAATGAAACCAAAAAAAGAAATTGAGAAACAAAGAACTACCGAGGGGAAACGAGTTACTTCTGAAATTAGCAGAATTATGGCTTCAAATGGAATTCCTTTTGCAAAAAGCGACGCCATTTGGAAAATTGTTACGGAAGTAATTAATAGCACATCAGAACTCGGTCCCCAAGTGCTTGAGAAAATTAGATTTAGCGCAAGAACATTAAAAAGAAGGTATGACGAATACTATATGACACAAAATAGAACAAACCAATCTTCTTTGCTTGTTCAAAATCCTCAGACCGGTATTGATCCAAATCGTGCTTCGCATCCCCACATCCAATCCCAACAACTCCCACATAACCCTCCTTCTGCTCCACCTTTGCAAATCCAACAACCAAGACAAAACATTTCGATGCAACCCGTATTCCAACACCCTCAGCCTCAGCCAATGGTGATGAATCCTATTATCACTGAAAGACAACTGACAACTGAGACAGTAGTCCCACCCGCTGCGAATGTGTCTTTGTCTTTAAACCAACCAAATTAATTTATTCTTCTCATCAAACGCACTGTTTCTTACAAAAAAAAATTAATTAAAAATTATCAGAATTAAAAGGAGGTAACATTGATGCATTCGAATGAGCCTGTGGGGCTTGTGGTTGAATTTTTTGTTTACTAACCCTATTCCTTGAATTTTCAATGTTCCTCCACTTATCTTTCAAATCAACACAACTTCTACCATCGAATCTATAAGCATTTAATATACTTTTCCAATGTCCAACACCGAATTGTTGGACACCATCAATCAAATTTTGAGTTTCTTCTTCACTGAACCTTCTTTTTTTCTTTTTTGATTTCCCGTTTTCGTCTTCTTCAAATTTTGGTTTTGTTACTTCTTGGGCTTTTGTTGCAATTGTTTTCTTCTTCAAAACTCGTTCTTCTTTTTCTTGTTTAGCTCTCGGTTGTACTTGCATTAATTGCCTTTGTTGGGGCGTTGTCGGGAGATTTGGTTGAGTTTGCATTATCTCCATCATTTCGGAGTGTTGTTGGGCCAAAAAGTCTTTAACTTTTGTGTCTTCTCCCAACACAATCGATTGAAACGTTGCTGAGTCCAAATTCATTGCGACTTGTATTTCCCTAATTGAAACAAAATCAGTATTAGGCCAACCAAATGGTTTGGAAATGACTCTTCCATCTAAATACCCATAAAATACATTCCTGAGGGTTGAATGCGCGCTACTTTCTTTGTATTGATACAATAATTGTCTGATATGTTCGATTGTTCTGTCCAAAGGATATCTAGATAATATGTATTGGACATCTGGAATTGATGACAAATATTTATGACTGTCAATTGTTTCATTTTTCGGAGGGGATTTGAGTAAGGCCTCAGTTGCGGCAAGGCAATACTTCCTGGAAGGGGCGACGTAGGGTTGTTCTGAAGCGGTGGGCAATAAAATATTTAATTCTCTCATTAAATCGCTTTGTTCCAATTGGGCGTTGGCAAACAGATAAAACACGGAAATCATTCCGACAATGCCGATCAGGGAAGGAACAGTTTTAAGGATTTCAGCATTACTATCCGAGCAATAAATTTGAATAACACTTGCGATTACTTTTGGTAAATTCTCAACTTCACAGTAAGGTGGTTCTACACATTCAAAAAATTGAATAACAAATGCCAATGACCTTTTATTATGTAGCGATTGTGGTACATCTGAATCCATGAATATTTGTTGGTTTAAGCATTGTTCAAATAAATCTGAGTTGATGCCAAAGTCAATTAAATATTCACAAATTGATAATAAAGTTTTTTTGTGGTTTTCATACGCATTAAAATCGTCGTTGTGTGTTTGTTTTAATTGGTCAATAATATGGCGCGCCGTTAGACATTTGTCTTCATTCATTGAATTATTTTGGCCATTCATATTTTTGAAATGCAATATTTTTAGTTTTTTTTGGAAAAGAAAATTGATTTTTATCTTTTTGTTTTTTTTTCTAAATTTAATTTTTGGCCTTAGTTTTTAGATTTTTTGTGCGTTCTTGGTTTTTATGGGTGACGCATGGTGTATAAATTTAGCTAACGGAGGAATTTTTTTTTTAATGAAAAATTTTTTTTTTCTAAAGAAGGGTTTCTTGTTTTTGAATTTTCCGAAAAAAAGGAAAGCTTTAAGGAAAATAAAAAAATTAAATAAAAAAATTAAATAAAAAAATTAAATAAAAAA
>NWBR01001075.1:4243-14943 GCA_002914575.1 Entamoeba moshkovskii
TTGACATTATTTTGTATTCCAAAATGATTTTAATAACACAAAAATGTGATTGTCATCACAAAGGGAACTTAAAAAAAAAATAAAAGTGAAAAAAAAAACAAAAAGAGAAAAAGCCCAACCCTAAAAGTCAGAAAAGTGAAAAAAAAGAAGAAGGAGGTGAGAAAAGTTGAAGGTACAAAGAAAAAGACAATATGAAAGTAAATAAGAAGAATAATGATGATACAGAAGAAGGGAAAGATATAATGAAAAGAAAGCACGAATTACAAAAGAAAAACTTAAAGGAAGAAGGGATATTTGAAAGAGGATCAGCACTGACAAAAAATGGAAAAAGGTGAAGGGTTTTAAAGGGTTAAAAAGGGTTGACAAAAAAGAATCAAATATTTAGATGGAAGAAGAAAAACAAGTTGACAACAAAATTATGACTTCTACAACTCCGCCTATGTCTCCTCATCATTCGGTTTCTACAACTCCTATAACCTCACCAAAAGAAAATAAAGTTACAACACCACTTTCTCCAAACAGAGAAGAAGCAAAAGTTACAACACCTAATTCTTCAGTCAAAAAAGAAGAAGAAACAAAACCAAAAAAGAGTATGAGTAGTACTACTCTTGTTGATAAACAAAATGAAACTGTAAAATGGAATAATTGGTCAATAGTTTGGGTTAAACAAAAGGGATATCCATGGTGGCCAGCTAAAATTATTTTGTTAGATAAATTAAGCGAAAGTAAAAAGAAACCATTGACTAAATTGAATCAATTTAAAGGAGAAAATCAATATTTAGTTAGATATTTAACTAATGGATATCAATTTGGTTGGGTTAATGAAGAACAAATAAAAACATTTAAAGATAATTTTATGGATATTATTGGTGAAAGAATGTTGAGAACAAAGAGTGTTGTTGAAGCTATTAATCGGGCTATTGATATGGCTGATGATAAAATTCCAGAAAGTGATATTAATAAGTTCCGAAAAGCTGTTGAATTGAAAGAAATGATGAGACGTTGTGATATTGGCGATATGGTTGTGGGTAATTCAATGATAAAATTGACAAAAATTGAAGTAAATGTCGAAAGAGATCCCTCACAATCAGTAACCAATCTAATTTATACACAATTAAAGAATTGGAAAGAATTAGAAGTGAAAGAAGTTGTAAAACAACTTACTCTTTTGTTAAGTGAACCCCTCATGATTTGGGATCTTTTGAACCCAGTCAATGCTGTTGGAGAAACAATAACTGAAATCAGTCACAGCAGTAATTTAGAAATTGCTGTATTGGCAGAAACAGTATTGGACCGAATGAAAAAAGAATTAAAATACGCAATAGAATCTGGCGAATATCAACGTTGTAAAGAATTTTTTAATTGAAACCATTCATTTATATAACGAACATTATTAATTTATTTTTTTGTTTCAAATTGTGCTTCACTAAAAATGAGTTGTTTGTTTAATTTACAATTTGGTTTGAATAAAACAGAACAGTTCACAAAAAGTATTATTTATTGATTTTTGCATCCTTGTTTTTTGTGTGCTTTGTCTTTGTCCTTTTTACCAGTTTTACCACTCTTTCCTTTTTTTCCTATTTTAATACCAGCTTCAGCTGCATATTGTTCAACAATACTAACAAGAGCATTTTTAATTCCTTCAGGATCAGTAATAGACGTTTTGAAGAAACGAATTTTTGGATACTTTTCCAAAAAACTTTTTAATAATTCCTCGTTATTGTTGTGCTGAATATCAATTTTATTGAGAATAATTGCTGTTAATTTAACATCATCAGCATTCCACATTGGACTTTCATAAAGACTTCTACAGTAATCAACATCATCATTTTCTTCATCAGCCGACATAATGAATATTTGAATTGGTCCTGATTTATTGTGAGTTTCCATTGTAACGGATTTATTTTCGATATTTTCTGCCGCGACATCAAACTAAACTTTGAGTTGACAACGAAAAAGACAAAAACAACGAACAAACAATTTGAAGTTTTAACACTACTTTTCCCAAAGGATATTCAACCACAACCTTTCTAGGTTCATGGTGATCATAACTTGAAGGTTGTGGAGTGTTCTGTAATATTAATTAATAAAACTTTCGAATACAATCCTTCGAAATAAAAAAAGTTCCCTAAATAGTTTCACCTTTTCATTTCGTTGTGACAAGGAGAAAAATGAAATAAAAAAGCACAAACACTCCATACATTAACAATAGTTGATTTACCAACTTTTTCTTTCCCCCACATAACAATACCAATTGGAATTACTTCTGTCATCTCAACGATTTGTGAAAATTTCTAGTTTAATCCATTTATTTTTAAATCCTTTCAATTTTTTTTTGCTAAAAATACCTTCTAATTTTAGATCTTTCTTTTTAAAGTTTTTGTTGATTCATTGTGTTTTATATAACATTGTTTCCGCAAATATTTTTTTAAAAATAATTTTTGTTGGTGTTATTTTCAAATCCGTGGACGTGGAAAGACATAAATTGTAACCCTCAATTTTTCCGAATGAAACCTTTAAATCAAAATTTTTATTTTTTTAAAAAAATTGAGGGATATTTTTGATGAGAACTCAGTTTTTGGAATTGCTGTTATGCCAAGACCAAAGAAGACCGAAAAGGATGAGGATTATTTGAAAAAACAAAAACAACAATCACGAACTCAAGAAGCTGCTTTAACAAATTCCTTTTTAGATATTTTGATAAGTGATTATTCATTTGAAATGAGATATTCGAGGACCAAAGGAGCAACCAAAACTGTTAAAATGATTGTACCAACGAAATTAATTGATGGAGAAAAAGTTTATAGCAAAGAAGATATTATGAATTTATCTAAAGAAATTTGTACAACCGAAGAATTACTACCATCTGCTACTTTAAAACAAAAAAAAGAAATGAAGAAGCCAAATTAGCAAATGGTATATTAGCACTTTTAAAACAAAGAAATTTTACTTATAAAGAAAAAAAAACTCGTCCTTGTCATAAAACCACTCGGTTAGTTCGTGTTTCTATATTAATTTTTCCAGATGGGACCCAATGTAATGCAAAACAATTGATAGAAAAAGGAACGAAATTTGGATTGGCCGTTGAATCATTAATGAAACAAAAAGAAGAAACAATCAATTTTCTCAATTTAAAAAGAAGTAAAGAAAGTTACAGTGAAATTAAAAAAATATTAGTGGAAGATCAGTCGAAACATCGTCAAAGTGATACTGTCGATGATTATGGACAACAAGATGAAGAATTTAATGTTAGTATTCATTCTGGTGATATTTCCTTCTCAACTAAAAACCAAATGCGTGTTACGGCAAATGGAACTGTGGATTGTGTCCACGATTTTAATGTTTATAATGAAAATGGTGTTGAAGATTATGCCCATGATTTCAATAATTTTAATGAAAACGAAGAAATTGAAGAAACCCCTGCTAATCCTGATTTAAATCAACAAATATGTGATAATGGCACAATTGAAGCTCAGGAAGATTTAGCAAATGAAGATGATGATACAACAGTAACTGAGGATAATCCACCACAATCTCATTTGTATCGGGTTGATTCCAACCCAACCAATCAAACATTCGTATTCGGTCATCCAAGTACCGATGTTGCCCAGAGTGGTTTTATCAGTAAATAAATTTCTTTGTTAAAAAAAAACATTAAAATAAAAATTTCAAAATTTCATTTTATTCTGAAGAACAAACCACATTTCTCATGTCGTTTGCCATTCTTTGTAAAGCCTTCATCTCGTCAGTTCCAAAAGCAATTGTATCTAACACTTGTATAAAATTCACATTTAATTTGGCTCTTACTTCACCATTATATTCATCTCTTTTACCAATAACATGGAATCTACATTCAACATATGTTAACTCTTTAAGTAAATTCTCGAACTCTTCGTTATCCTCTTGATTTAATACATACATTTCATCAGCTGTTTTATTAATTAATTTTTTCATTTCTTCATCAAATACTGTAATCCAAGCACTGCTTGTGGAATCGGCGATATTTGCTTTAACGAGATATCTCCTAACAGCGGATACATTTTTATTACATTTGGAACAGAATAAACTTACTTCATCGACTTTCTTTTTACAAACAGGGCATGCGAGATAACAAAAACCATTATCAACCTTAAACATTGTAAAATATCCATAAACATTTGCTTTAACTTCACCTTCTGTTTCCAAAACCTTATTCTGAAGTTCTTTAAAAGTGAGCAATTGATCTGCTTGTTTAACATCACCACCAGAAGGATTATCTATTTTAGATACGTTTGAAATATAAATTAAATCAGCAAGTGAAACTCCTTCATCAGTTGTATGGTCTTGAATATATTTATTAACAAGAGATGTTTCGTCATGGTTTTCAATTTCTTTTCCACACTTAATTTGTGTGGCTTTCGTTGTACCTAAATATTTATATTTAAATTCTTTTAGTCTTAAATAAGTTAACATATAAATATTTCCAACTTCCATTGTTTGTGTCTTTTCAATATCTTCATTCCAAAATTCAACTTCAACAGCATGATTTGACTGATCAGCAAATGTTAATATAATTTTTGCTTTTTCATTCTTTAATTGTTGTTCTTCTCCTTTCTGTAATAAAAACGCACAAATATCATATGTAGCATCAACTGGTGAGTCCATTAAGTCACAAATTGGGGTAATAGAACTAATTTCAGGGATAGCATCATCAGTTTTTTGAATAACGGTGTATTTATTAATGGTCATATCCAAATCAATCATTTTACTGCTTCTAAAACCTTTTCCATTCGTTTGTTTAAAATCAGCTTTACTAATGAAATAAGTTGAACCAACTTGGATTTCATCAAATTTTTCATTGCAAGTATCATTAAAACATGTTCCCTTAAGTTCTGTTCCATCTTTGTCTTGTAAAACGAAATTAAATAATTCTCCTTTGGCGTACTTAAATTTATCATTTTTACTAATAACTCTTCCTTTAATAATTGGTTTTGAATATGTTGTTAACATAGAAAATGGTGTAATTTTTCCTTTAGAAAGATCGGAAGGAGCAGCAGCTTGATGAGAGATGGGTTGATTTGGTCTGACAACTGGGGCATTTCCTACTTGTTCTAAATGTTCCAATTTAATTAATTGTTCCTTAGCAATTAAAGATTTGACAGTTGAATCAACGACTTCAAAATTAGAAATAGCAACAACAAGGGTTTTACTTGAATTTTGTGGGACATGAACTGTTCCTTGGACAATTTTAATCAAAATAAATTCTTTTAATTTTTTTAAGGTATCAGCTTCTCTAACTTTAAATATTGTAGTAATTTGATATTTACCATCATGAATTTTAGCTTTTACAATATTTTGTGGTTTTTCAATTGATTGTACATTAGTAACTTGAACAATAATTGGATCAGTTATCTTTCTCGCACGAACGGCTTCAACTATTTTACCAACAGAAATACTCATTTTAATTTTAAAGTTCATCTCATTTTTTTTTCTCTTTTTATATCAAGATTTTTTTTTTTAATAATTGAGGAATAGGTTACAAAAAATCATTTTTCTCTTTTTCCCTTTTTTTTGAATTTTATGTGAGGTTTATAAATGGTATATAAAACATATTTTTTATATTTTCGTTATACAAAACACAAACAAAAATTTAGAAAAGAGATTACATCAATAAGTAAAGGAAGTATGATATAAGTGTCTGCGTAAATGAAATGGTAAAGAAAACTTTTACCAATGAAGAACCAAAATTTGTTGGGTCCATTAAATATCTTCCATAATACCATCGTATACAAAAAATGAAATAATTGAAGAATAAAAGAATTGAAGTCAAGAAAGAAAGGAAATGGGAAAGAAATTGAGAACATAAAACACTTGTAAATAAAGGTATTAATGACATCCCAATAACAAATAAAAAATCACGAAAATCACAATCAATTTCAAAACTTAAATGAATAATTGAATGAATAACGATAGTTTGAATTGAAATAAATACTATTAACACTAATACTAAACTTCCTAAATTTTCTGGTGAAAACATATTTTTCATTCCTTGCCAAATACCTACATAAATTATAAATGTAAATCCAACTATAAAAGGAGTATATAATTCTGGTGCAAATCTTTGCCTTGAAGATGGTAAATAGAAATCATTTGCATCACTTCTAATACACTTTGGTTTCCAGGGTGTAGAAAATAAATAAGGAATTAATGCCATTAAAATATGTTCAATAACTGATATAACACTAACATCAAAATAATATCTCCATTCATCAAAATCAAAGTAATGTTTATATTTATCACTTTGTTCATTAAATTGACCGACATAAGCTTTTCCAATTGTTTTAATTGGATTATTCATAAAACAACAGTAACTATTGAATTCCAAGTTTTTTTTTTAAATTAATTATTTTAAAATTAAAAAAAACAATTATAATTTTTAAAAATGAGTTAGTCCGTGAATAAGTGCATCATCCACAATTTTTATCATTGGCAAGTTTGGTTGGTTTTCAGACATTCCTTCTATCCCCTTACAATAATCATATCCAACACCAAATGACATAAATTTTCCATTTGCAATGAATTCTGCTGTTGAAATTGTAGAATTATCCATAGGAGAATTAATCGTGCTTAGAAGACTCTTTTTAAGTTTATCCCAAACATAAATAACTCCATTACTTCCAGTAGTTAAAAACACAGTTTCATTATAAAAGGAAATTGAATTTACAGGGTAATAATAGGTTTGTTGAGGAGAGATCTTTTTGTGTTGGGCTTTAAATGCATAAGTGTATTGATTACTTTTATTTTCATAGTGTATAACATTAGTTCTACCGTCATTTCCTCCGTAAATAAATCCTTTTTTATCAGGAAAAGCTGATATACATTGAATAGAACAATTAACAAATGGTTGTTGATTTCCAACAAGATTATAAGTTGCATCAGCACCTTCATTAATATTATAAACATTAACTTTTGAAGGAGTAGAATATATTATATAAGGATTATTGAAATCCATATTTAATATTTTTTCCTTCATTTCTATTTTGTTGGCAATAGCTGTTCTTGTATTTATAATATAAATTGAACCATCTAATCCTGTTGAAATAATTGATTGGGTTTCCTGACAATATTTAATTGAAGTAACACATCCATCATGTTTAATTAATGGAATTAATTTATTTGTTTGAAGATCCCATAATTCAATTAAACCATTAGCATGTCCTAAAACAATTTGATTATTATAAATTACTTTCATTTGAACAATTGGATTTTCAGTAGTAATATTAGTAATGCATTCAATACTTAGTGGTGAAATATATTGAAATATATGACAAGTTTTATCCCAAGAAGAGACAGCAAAAAATTCATCATGTCCATTTCCAATATAATCAATTGAAGAAATAGTGTCTTTAAAAATAGTAGAATCACATAATGGAAATAAGGGTGAAGAAGAAGTAATTTTTGACATTACTTTTTCTAGTTTTTTTGATTTTCAACGATAAATCTAATAATTAAGTAATGAGTTTAAAAAAAAACTTAAAATAATTGATTGTTATTAACTTTATTCAAATGCTTTTGTTTTTATTTATTTTTATTTCTTTGGGTAAACTACTTGATACTAAACCAATTATTTTAATTCATGGAATTATTTCTTCAATACTTGAAGGTGAAATAAATATTAATAATTCAATTGATTTACCATGGTTTTGCTCAAATCAATTAAAAAATCAACACCTTTGGATTTCTGTTAAGGATTTTATTCCAGTTTATAATGAATGTTTTATTAATTATATTACTCCAATGTATGACCCAATTAATAATATTCAACGAGATGCTATTGGAATTAATATTACTGTTCCAAGATTTGGAAGTATTTATTCTTTAAATATTCTTAACCCTACTTGGCCTTTTTCTAAATTCACTCAAGCATTTAATGGTTTGATAAAACAACTTCAATCAATTGGATATCAAGATGAACATAATATGTTTGGAGCACCATATGATTGGAGATATTTTCGATATGATGAATATAAACACAAAGAAAATTGGTATGAAAATGTTAAACATTTAATAATAAAAGCATATGAAATGAATACTAATCAAAAAGTAATTTTAATTTCACATTCAATGGGAGGATTAATGATTTATAAATTTCTTGATTATGTTGGAAATACTTTTGTAAATAATTATATTGAAAAATGGATACCAATTTCAACACCATTTCTTGGAGCAGTAAAAGAAGTTGCTTCAGCAATTCCTGGAAATGATTTTGGTTTACCAATAAATCCTTCTTTAATAAAATTATTATTTAGAACAAGTGAAACAATATCATTTATATTTCCAACTGGTGGAAAAGAAAGATTTGGTGAAATACCAATTGTAAAATTTAAAAATGATAAAAAAGAATATACAATTGATGATATGGTAGAATTAATTAATAGTGTTAATCCTTCTTTTTCAAAACAACATGGCTATATATATGAACATGGAATTAATGAATTATATAAAAAATATAATTATTCAATTCCTTTTTCTGTTGATACTTATTGTTTAATTTCTTCAGGAGTTGAAACAATGCAAACCATTATAATGAAAACAAACCATCTTGAAAGTGAGTATGATATTGAATATGGAAATGGAGATGGTACTGTAAACATTCAAAGTTTAGAATTTTGTAAACAAATGAAAGTAACTTCTTTTAAAGATATTGGTAAATATGGACATAGTGATATTTTGAATACTAAAGAATTGTTTCAACATTTATTACCATTAATACTTAATAATGGTAATTGTGAAAATGATGGAGAATGTAAGTTGAAATGAAAAAGAAAATAAAATGTTATAAAAAAAAATTTAATTCAATTTATTGAATGTGTGGAATTTACTCTTGTTTTTATTCATTACTTTCATCACAATAAATACTATGCAAACAAGAACAACAAGAACTCCTATAATAAATATAGAAATTAAAATTATTCGAGTTAGAATACCATTTTTATCATCATCAATAACATTATCACTATTTCCATCTTCACTAATACATTTTCCATTTACTAATTTCTTTGTTTTACAACTCAAACAATTTTGAATATCACATTTCAAACAATCATTTCCATACATTTGGGAACAATTTTGACATTGATTTTCTTTTAAAAATAAATCATTTTCACAAGAAAAACATTGAAGGGAATCACAAGAATTACAACCATTAAAGAATTTAGTTTCACAATTAAAATTGACAATAAAACCGACATATTCATTATCAAATTCATTAAAAGTATTACATTTATTTAATATATATTTTTTAACTTCAGTTTTTCCTTTATCATTCAAGCAATCCGAATACACATATTCAATAAGTTTATCTTTAACAATTAAATATTTATAATTACCAAAAACACATTTTTCAATATTAAAATATTTTGTTAAATAACCATTTTCAATTCCTTCTAAATTACATTTTAAATCAGTATCAAATGAATATCCAATTTTTCCTTTTGTAGTAATTAAAGGAATTTCTTTTTGATATTTTTCAATTGTATCATAAATAAAAGAACCTTCACATTTATTTGATAAAGAATAAAGAACATTATAAATATGTTTAGATCCTCCAATTCCAAAAAATCCATAAACATATTTTCTTGATGTAGAATTACTTGTTTGAATACAAATATTTGTAATACTTTTAAAATATGAATCAGAATAAACTCCATATATTATTTCAGCACTTTCATCTTTTTTTGTAACTTCAATAAAATAGTTATTATTATTAATTATTATAATTCCATTATACGATGGTGTATGTACCATGACAATAGAATTATCAAAACAATTTTTATCTGCATATTCAACTTGTTGAAGTTCATTACCAATTGTTCTAAATGCTTTATAATTAATACAAGCAGTTGTAAAAGTATATTGTGGAAGAGTTTCATCTTTTTTACATTCAGAAGATAAAGAACATTCATTTCCTTGAGCAAGAGTAATTAATGATTCACTTGGAGTGAATGGAGTTATTGGTTCAACAAAATTATAATGATTAATCCCATTATATTGATACATTTTTCCATTTGTATTTGAAAAAATTTCATAGATATAAAGATTTGATTCTCCCATTATTGGTTTATTTGTAGGGATAAGTCTATACATTGAACTTGTTCCCATATATTTAAAACTTAATTTAATTGGTGAAATTATTGCAATTTCTTCATTAATTAAATCTCCATTTGCATAAACAGAAATAATTTGATCATTAGTTGAACATAAATCATCTGAAAATTGATGATGAGAAATACCAAATTGATTTAAAATAAATTTTTTTTTATCGATAGAACAATACGATGTTATTATTTTAAATAATTCAGCGATATTATTTAAATTAGTTGAATATTTAACTTTATAAACTTCATCAATAGAATTAACAAATGGATAATAACGAATATCATTGAGAGTATTAGAACAATCTTTTAAATAATAATTTAAATTTTGATCTTTTACAAATTTTTTTTGAACAATACCAATAGTAAAACAAGTATCAATATTATTTCTATATGGATCTTCAGAAGTTATAATTGTGAAATATTCTTTACATTTATTTTGATTCTCTTCAGAACATAAATAATCAATAGTTTCATTAATAATTACAATACTTCTATTACAAAATGAAGTAGTATTATATAAAGGAGTAGCATAAATAATTGCTGTTTTTTTATTTTCAAAATAGA
>NWBR01001080.1:17800-33397 GCA_002914575.1 Entamoeba moshkovskii
TTGTTGGGATAACAACAGGATCATTTGTAATTTTCATGATAATTCTTTTAGTAATTGCTGGAATAATAATATTCTTCATTATTCAACACAGAAAAGAACAAGAGAAAATGAAAAACATTTGTATTTTTGAAATGGATAGGTCGAATGTTAAAATGGAAGAATTAAAAAAAGGATTGGTAACAAACATGAAAAAAATCGAATTTGAGGGGATTGTTCCAGTCGGTAAGGAATCAAGAGAATTGATTTGTATTGGAAATGAAAACAAAGGAAGAATGAAACTTCAAATCACAACAAAAGATGGATGTGATAAATATGAAATAAGAACGGAACCACAATTAATCACATTGAAGAAAGGAGAAGCATGTGAATTTGAAGTGTTTATTAAACCATTATGTACTTGTAAATTAGAGGACTATATTATGATAGTAGCACTTAACATTGAAAAAGGAAAAGAAATTCAAGCAAAAATGCCCATTGAATTTGAAACAGAATTAAGTTCAAAATTAGATCCAGATGAATTGAGAGAAGATAAGAAATTGGGAGAAGGATCATTTGGAATTGTGTATTTGGGTACTTTCAGAGGAAATAAAGTTGCTATTAAGAAAATGAAACAATTAAATCAAACAAAGGCTGCATTGAAAGAATTTGAAAAGGAAGTGGATATGTTAGATAAGTTTAGATGTGATTATACTATTCATTTCTATGGAGCTGTATTTATTCCAAATAAGATATGTATGGTAACTGAATTTGCTGAGTTTGGATCTCTGAATGATTTGATGAAAAAAAGAAATGAAAATGAAATATCAATGAAATTAAGAATTAAAATGATGATAGACGCAGCAAAAGGAATTGAATATCTTCATTCAAACGATATTTTACATCGTGATATCAAACCTGATAATATTTTAGTTGTTTCTCTGAATGAAAATGAAAAAGTGAATGGAAAATTAACTGATTTTGGAAGTGCTAGAAATGTAAATGCGTTGATGACAAATATGACATTCACTAAAGGTATTGGTACACCAATTTATATGGCACCTGAAATATTGAAAAAGGAAAAATACTCGAAATCAGCGGACGTTTTTTCATTTGCAATTACAATGTATGAAGTTATTGGTTGGGCGGAGTGTTATCCAAAATCTGATCCAAGATTTAAATTTGCATGGTCCGTTGCTGATTTTGTATCAAGCGGGAAGAGGTTGGAGAAAGCGAATTGTATGAGTGATCAGTTGTATGCAATTATTGATAATAGTTGGAAAGAAAACTTAGAAGAAAGAATAACAATTGGTAGGATTATTGAGGGATTAGAAAATATTATTCAGTCAATGAATTAAAACATAGATTTAATATTAATTTTGTTGTTGTTAATATTTTCCAAGTGAAGAAAATAAATGAAATCATTTCGGTATTAAAAAAACTCACTTTCAGCTTTTTGTGGTCATTCGTTGTGTTATTTAAAATAACAAAATAATTCCTTTTTTTTGTCAATTAAAAAATAAACTATTAAAATCATTTTTATAAATGGTCAGACTTGAAAACATATTTCTTAAGAATGTATTATTATATTTACCCACTATTAAGGATATTGGTCGTTTTGCCCAAGTTTCTAAAACATGTGAAGAAGCTATCGTAACTATTTATATTAATCCATTTGATTTAACACTAAATCATACATTTAATGAAATTATTCAATTGTTCCCCAACTTACAGACATTTTATGTTAGAAGATGTAAAGAACGATTATACTTAATTCACGCAAATGAAATACCATTAATTGAAATTGGCAATTGGGAAGAAGGAGTAAATGAAACACAAGTATTTAAAACACGATGGTTTGCATCAAAAATAAGAAAGATGAGAATCAATTGTAATAACATTTCTTTAGTTGGTAAAAACCCTGAATATTATTCTCAACTCCAAGAAGTTGTATTTCAACAATTTATGGTAGATAATAGTGTTCTTTCAATATTAAATTTATCGACATTAAGGAAAGTAACAATGATTTGCACAATAAATGGGTTTAAAAAGTTAACAGAATGTTATGATTTCTCTGCGAGGAAAAAAACCAATTTCATCATCGTTTTCTTTGATGATGAGTCGAGTTTAAAAGAAAATTTGGTTGATTTAAACAATACTATTCAAAGGCTCGCTGAAAACTGTGAATTCTACACAAGAGTTATAAGTAAAAATACTATTAATTTACAACTATTATCAACCCTTCCTTATGAACCAAGACAGAATTATTCAACAGAAGAATTTTCAATAAGAAGCGACGTTTTTGATCAACTTCAAGTTGTCAATGATTTATTAAAGAAATATGGAATTGATGGTGTGTCCATTGGGAAAATTAACAAGGATTTCCATGATAATTATGTTGATTTATCATCACTTCAACTCAAAAGAATGTTTATTTCTTCGTCGAAAAAAAGAGGGTTAACTTTAAAACTTCCTTCTCAAATAGAATCATTAGTTCTACATTTCGTCAAATCTAACATTGATATTTCATCATGTCATTTAAAACAATTCTATGATCATGGATATCAAGGGGATTCAATTTATTTAAATGATGATGGTTTAGAGAATTTTTCATCAAATTGCGGGATCCAATTTAAATGGAATCATAATGGTGTTGAATTGGGTGAAAATGAAATTGAATTAGATCTTAACAGAATAAAGCAATTTGAAACTGTTGTTGATTATTGGAATAATGCTGGTCTTGATGACCCAAGAAAAATAACAATTCACAAAGATGGACACACAGTCGTATTTAAAGGATATTTATTTTTCCGTTATGACACAAATTCAATTGGCTTAAGGCTTAGAGTAGAACAAGGAGATTTGGATTTAAGTGGAATAGAACTTAAGGGTTTCAATATTTACCGAGCCCCAAGAATTAATTCGTTGAAACTAAAAACTCAAAATCTTTGTCTTGACCGATCGAAAGTAGGATCTATTGCTATTGAAGGAGAGTGTAACATTACTTTAATGAATTGTCGCATAGAATCAATTACTGCAGACATTATTAACAATTTCAAATTCAAAGGGAGTTTGATACAGTCAATAACTGCGAAAGAAATGAAACGGAGTGAAGGCCCAAAATCAAGAGTTAAAAAATGGAATGTGAACGAAGATATTAAATAATTCATTTTAAATTAAAATGGTATTTTCTTATCAACATAATCAACTGGTGCATGATGGTTGTAAGAAATAATGAATAACGGAAGACAATAAGAATATTCCCAAGTTTTCGGGTTATTTATTACATAACAGCAATTTCCATGAACATTGCTGAATTGTTTACTTGAAATAAATGTTAAAATCATATGTTTGCTATTATTTCTTAAATAACCTGCTGAAACGTTTGGTGAAGTTCCAAAATATTCACCCGTTCCATAGGCCTGACCCGCTCTTCTATTTGGATCGAATCCATTTTGACAAATTCCTCTAACCCCTTCTTCACTACTTCCATGCCAAGCAAAAAACCCATCTGATGAATGAGCACAATGAACGTGTTTTAATGAATTTATAAATCTTTGATAAGACAAACAATTGTTTAGAATCAACGAATTGAATTGGATTATACAATTTGTCATTTGGCCATCATTCTTTGCACTTGCATTAATAAATTTAATTCCATCATTATATAATTCTCTTAATAAAGGAGACATTTTTAAATAATTTCCATGTTGTTGACAAGTAAATCCATCATGCCATTCAGTTAAACAATTAAAACAAAAGTGTTTATTACAATGTTTGCAATATATTTTAGTTTCATCTGTATTTTTTTGAATTCTATTTTGTTTACATAATGGACAAAGAATAAGTTTGTTTTTGTTCAAATAAACATTAAGTAATTTCGCTTCATATTTTTTTTTAAGATCTAAATTAATAATGTTATCATGTAATAATAATTCTGCATTTTCTAAAATTAATCCACATTGATCACAAGGACATTGAACATATCCATTATTTTCATTTATTCCTTTTTCAACATGGGCTTTCATACACTATTATTATTAATTCAATTTCACTGTTGATTTTAATTGAAACAAACATTAATACATACCCTATGGCAACATTTTCCAACAACGTACATATTAGAAGAATCAACTAAATCATTGCAAATTGGACAAAATTTCTTTTTGGTTTGTTGTTGTTGGGACTCATTTTTAAATGATCTTAATGATTCAACATAATCATTAATTAATTTACGTCTTTCTTGGTCATTTTCAATACTTCCTAATTTGATAGGGTCAAAATCCATACAAAAACAACTCATTGATAAAGTAACGGTTTGAAATAAAAAAATTAAAGTTCTTTTTACAATGAGAAAAAAGTTGAATGACGTTAATTATTTCTGTTTTTCTCAAAAAACACTTTTTTGCAATTTCAAAAATTCTCAAATGAATTGTATTTTTTGAAAACACAAAATTATTTTTTCTTCTTAACTAAAAACAATTTGTTCATAATTATTAACGATGGAAACATTGAATAACGTAAAACCAATTCAAGAATTAATTGGAGTATTATCTAATATCAAAGACAAAATAGAAAAAACAACAAATGAAATGAATAATTATTTGGAATGTTTGAAAGATGAAAAATTCCAAGAAATATCAAATGAAAGTTTTGAAATGGCAATTAAGAGAGCAGAAAGTATTTACGATCGATTAGATGAAATTGTACAAAGAAGAAAAATGGTAATAAATAATGGAAAAGAAACAATCGAATTAATAGACAATGCAAAAAAGAAAATAGAAGTTGTATTAAAAAGTTGTGATAATGATGAAATTTATTTAGAAAAAGTGAATAATGAATTAATTGATAAAATAATTGAATTGGAAGAAAAAAAGATGAATATGGAAATTGAATTAAATCCAAAACAAATTAATATTATAAAACATGGATTTAATATTAAAAAGAAAGAATGGGATACCCAAAGAATTAATTTTGATAAAATTAAGAAAAGAAAAAAGAAAGAAATGAAAGAAAAAATAAAGGATTTTGAAGAATTAAAACAAATTGAAAAATGGACAAAAAAGAAAGTAAAATGTATTTTATTTGACTCAGATATTGATGATTGGAATATTGATACATCTGTATTTGACCAAAAAGTAATAAATAAAAGTAATTTGATATTTATAATTGAAGATGAAGATGCTAATAAATTTGGAGGTTATATTAATGCCTTAATTGATAAAATTGGTGTTGATATAAAAGATCCAAAAGCATTTGTATTTTCATTAAAATCAAATGGAAGATTAAATGGAATGTTCAAATTTGACATTGGTTATTCGCAGTATTCATTTTATTTATGTGACCAAATGGATGAATGGTTATTTGTTATTGGTGATAATGATATTTGTGTTTCAAAACAACCAAATCAAAATGGGTCATACTGTTGCCAGCAATCCTTTAATTATAATGGCAATCAAAATGTATTATGTGGAAAACAACATCCCAAAACATTTACACCAAAAAGAATCACAGTCATTCAAATGAATTGAAAATCAATTGAGGATATGAAAGGACATTAAACAATAGGCATAATCCATAATAAATTTATTTGTTATTTCTTTCATAATGTTTATAAAATAGAGTGAAATAATATATTAATTAAAATTAATTACAATCCCATTCAAATATTGTTTCTCCAAAATTTTTATTTTTCAAATCTTCAGGTTTCATTAAAAAATTACAATTTCCGCCATCTCCCCACACTATAATTGTGTCTTTCTCACCATATTCACTTTCAATATGAAATAAATTCGATGAGAAAACTTTTAGTTCAGTTTTTAAATCTCTAATATCATATTGAGCAAAACATGAATAACCTCCAAGATGAGTTGTTTGATTAGAAATACAATATTTACTGTAAATATTTATTATTTTCTGTTCAAATTCATCACCTTCAACATCGTATTTTGTCATATATTTATTTAATAATTGGTCAAATCTAAAATCTTGGACATCCATGCAACCTTCACCTTTTCTTCCAATTAACTTACATTCACCTCGTAAAGGACTTGATTCAATTTCAATTTTGGGTACTTTTAATAATTTTGATTCATCGTATTCGATATCTTCAAAATAAACAACTTTAAAACCATCATTATTAATGTAATTATCATAATTACAACCAAAATAACACTCATTTTCGACATAAAACTGTAATATCCCACTTGTAGGAAAAATTTCTAAAGAATCAAATTCCATAAAATTGATTTGAGCAATAAAAAGTAAAGGGTTTCCATTTGTTGTGGGATATTTAAATGTTGGCGGCAAATATGGTATTCCTCCAATTTTTGAATTGTATCGTGTCATTGGCTCTTCTTTTATGTCAAATATAATAACATCAACAGTTGTAGAAACCATTATTTCTTTCGCAATTTTATTGAGTAAATCATCACTCATTGAAGAAAGAAGTAAATGAAGCAACTTGAAAAAGGAATGAAAAAGAAATTAATTTCAATAAAAAAAAAATATTTAAAAAATTTAACTTCAAATTAATTAATTTTAAAATGACTTCTCAAACACTTCGTTTGATGATATTATTATTTTTGTTAAACGCTTCTGAATTTGGAATTGAATTTATTTGTTTGTTAATATTTATTTAATAAAAATTAAAAAGTAAATTTAATGGACAATAGACTCAATTCCATTCATTTCTACTTTATTCGATTTACGTTTTTTTTATCAAACAATTATTAATAATGCTATTATCGGTCCAATTATTGGAGTATTTGTTCAAGTCATATTTGGTGCGTGGAGTGATAGAAATAATTCTAAATGGGGCAAAAGAAGACCTTTCTTAATCATTGGAGTTTTTATTGTTTCTGTTGGTATTTTAATTCAAATAATTTGTGGTATTATCCAATTAGCTAATAATGATGATGAGTTGTCTAATGATATTGAAGAAGGTAAGTTTTATATTGAAATGAATACAAGTTTAATATTTAATTATATTGGAATGGTTATTATGTATGTTGGAACAAATATTCTTCAAATTTGTTCAAGAACATTAGTATTAGATATTATTCCAATTGAACATCAACACCCATGTGCTTTAATGTTTATTGCATTAACAGCACTGGCAAGGCTATGTGTATATTCATTATTTACGATAATTGATGGAATATATACAAAAGATACCAATAAATATAATAATATACATAGTATAACTGTAATAATATTATATTTTCTGGCAATAATTGTATGTATTGGAACGAGTGGAATTACATTTTATACTGCAACAGAAAGTTATATTGAAGAAGAAGAAAAACCATCATTAATAGAATTTATAAAAGATTGTTTTAGGTCAATAAAAACAATAAATAGATATATTATTATCAACTGGACAACTCTATTCTTTGGTTGGACTTCTTTTGTTTCTTTCATTCAATTAAATAATCAATTATTTTCATTTTTTAATTCACGAAATACTTCACATGAAATCTATTCTCCTCACTCAGTCCAAGACATTCAAAATATTATTGTTGCTTTAACACAACTTATCTATTGTGGTTTTATGTTGAGAAAAAATAATTATCCTTGGTATTTTATGTGTATTTCAAATGCTTCAAGCGCAATTGTTTGTTTAGTCCCAATGATAATATCAATTGTATATTTATATGGAAATTTCATCAATCCCCTTGAATCAACAGATACAACTGCTATTATTATAATAATGGTGGTCCTTATTTTATTAATAATTCCTATTGCAATAACTTCAGCACAATTGCTAAGTATACCTTTTGCCTTATTAAAAAATATAGTAGAACCACACCATTTTGGTTTGTATGTGGGAATATTTAATACTGCAATCATATTAGGGCAAACCATATTGTATTTGATAACGTATTTCTTATATGAAGACTTATACCTATATTCATCTTCAAATAAACCCAATTATTATGACAATAAAATGAAAATTATTACTTCAACCATTCTCCCTGTTATTTTATATTCGATTTCTTCTGTAATTTCTTTTGCCATCAAGTGGGTTTATAACTACAGGATTGAATATAAAAATCATTTCGACTTCTAATTTATCACTTCATTTTTTTTGTTTTATATATCACTTTTGACAAAAAACTGATTAAAATCATATTTGAAATGTTTCTTTTCATGATTTGACAAATACAATTGACCTAAATTCGAATGAAAAGACATGACAAAAAAAGAACCAACGAAAAAAAAATAATTGAACCAGAAAAATAGTTTATTCTTCATCAGCAGTGTCTGAAGTCCAAAGGGTTAAGTTATCTCTTAACAATTGCATAATGAGGGTAGAATCCTTGTAAGATGATTCTGGAACTTCATCAAGTTTGGCAATGGAATCGTCGAAGGCTTGTTTGGCGAGTTGGCAAGCCTTGTCTGCGTCATTCATAATTTCGTAATAGAAAACAGAGAAATTAAGAGCAAGACCAAGTCTGATTGGGTGAGTTGGGGCAAGGTCGGCATTGGAAATTTCAGTGGCTTCAGTGTAAGCGGCAAGAGACTTATCAGCAACTTGTTGTCTCTTTTCATCAACGGTGAATTCAGCATAATATCTATAGTAATCACCTTCCATTTTCTTGTAGAAAACTTTGCTTTCAGAAGTGGAAGCATTTGGGAGGAGATTATCCTTGATTACTCTAAGAACATCATCACAATATTTGGCGAGTTCATCTTCAATTTTAGCTCTGTATCCCTTGATAATTTCAACGTGTTTATCATTGCCTTTGGCTTGTTCTTTTTGTTCAAGAGAAGTAATAATTCTCCATGAGGCTCTTCTTGATCCAATAACGTTCTTGTAGGCAACAGAGAGGAGGTTTCTTTCTTCAACTGATAATTCAGTGTTAAGAGCAGCAACTTGTTTCATATATTGAACCATTTCATCATATCTTTCGCTTTGTTCAGCAAGTTTGGAAAGGAAGACACAATCTTCACGTGATTCAGCCATTTCTATTTTGATTTCTCTGTTCCGAGTTCTCCTTTAAAAGTTCAGGGTTGACACGTTGACCTTTCTCTCAGTTCTTTCTTTTCTCGATCGTT
Organism: Entamoeba moshkovskii; assembly: GCA_002914575.1. Taxonomy (NCBI): domain Eukaryota; phylum Evosea; order Mastigamoebida; family Endamoebidae; genus Entamoeba; species Entamoeba moshkovskii. Next base: position 26,837 of record NWBR01001080.1, read on the forward strand.
CTTTTGTTTTTGATTGGCCATTATTTTCCCCTCAGTTTTTTTGCTCATTTCTAGAGTTAATAATATATCTCTAATAACGTTTAGTTTACATTTTTTTATCTTTTTTTTTTGAAGTTCATTGGAGAATAAAAGATCAATCTATTTCCGAGACTCCTAAAAATACAACAAAAAAAGTTCCAGATTTCGTTAAACAAAAAAATGTTTTAACGAAAAAAAGAAAAAAAACAAAAACACAAAAAGAAGAAAAAATAAAAAACAAAACCCTCAGAAAAATAAAAATAAAAACAAAAACTAAAAAATCACATGAGTGAACGACCAAAAAGCTTTGCTCGGTATTACCGTGACGTATTACAAAGTAAAGAAAAACTGTTTTATGATTATGAAAATGTTACCGTGGAGTGGGGAAGTCAAGATCCCTACCAAATTGTTCGTAAAATTGGCCGTGGAAAATATAGCGATGTATTTGAAGGAGTCGTTGTTGACCAAAATGTCCCATGTACTATTAAAGTTCTCAAACCAGTAAAGGCTAAAAAGTTTAACAGGGAAATCCTTATTTTACAAGACCTACGTGATGGACCAAATATTATTCAATTATACGATGTGGTAATGGAACCTTCAACTCAAACACCTGCCCTTGTTATGGAATATGTTGAAAATGTCGATTTTAAGACTTTATATCCAACATTAAATCACATTGACATTTGTTATTATTTAAATGAATTATTAAAAGCTTTGGACTACACACATTCAATGGGAATCATGCATCGAGACGTTAAACCACATAATGTAATGGTTGATCCCAAAAGAAAAGTATTAAAATTAATTGATTGGGGTTTAGCTGAATTTTATCATCCTGGAACTGAATATAATGTACGTGTTGCTTCTCGTTATTATAAAGGACCAGAATTATTGACGGATCTTCAAGATTATGATTATTCTTTAGATATGTGGAGTTTTGGTTGTATGAGTGCGACGATGTTTTTTATGAAAGAACCAATATTTAAAGGTTCCAATAATAAAGATCAATTAGTTAAAATTGTTCAAGTTCTTGGAACTGAAAATTTTCAAAAATATGTTCAAAAATATCATTTGGAAGTTGAAGATAAAGTTATGCAGTCTTTAATTGGTTTTCCTATGGTTGGTTGGGATACTTTTAAAAATGAGAAAAATGCTCATTTAATTACTCCAGATGTTTATGATTTACTTTCTAAATTATTGGTCTTCGACCATCAACAACGTTTAAGTGCAAAAGAGGCGATGAGCCATCCACTCTTTAAGTGTTTATCTAAATAATTAATTTTTTTTCTTCTTTGAAAACTGAAAATTTTAAACTAAATATTAATCAAAATCTTTATCGTTCTTTACTATTTGGAACAATACTCCTCACAATACAATTGCTCTTCTCTTTTTTCATCATATAAATATTTGGATGTCAATGAATGAGTGGTTTGAATTGTTACTTTGCATAATGTTTTTGGAATGTAACTGTAATCACAAAAATCTGTTACAGTTGTTAGCCCAAGAGCGTTTTGAATTGAATTCTTTAGTCTATACCAAAAAATACAACTTTGGCAAATCGTTGAATGTTTTATTTCTTCAAGGTTTTTCGCATCAAAAAAGTCGTACATCATTTTGAATTTTAATTCAGCAATTATTTGAGTTACTTTAATTTCTTTACTTTCCAACATTCTTTGCTCTTCTTCCTTTCTCTTTAAATTCCAATTATTTATCTTCTCTCCAATCTCTATTATTTTCGTTTTCAAGTAAATGATTTTTCTATTGAACATTTCCTTTAGACCAAGTCTTCTTATTTCTGTTTTTGGTTCATTAACCTTTAATGACTTAAATTCATTAAAGCTGTATTGCTTAAGTATATTAATTGGTTTATTTACAATTAAATTGGATTTTGATGGGTTTTGGAAAATTAGAACGATATTTATCGCTTTTTTGGAGCTTAATTGAATATTCCCACTGTAATACATAAAGGTGATTGTTTGTTGTTGGTCGCTGTCAAAATTCAAAATATTTTCATGGAGCTCATTTAAATTAATTAAAACATTCCCTTGCCCAATTAATTTAATTTCAATTTTCTTTTTTGTCAATTGTTTATCAAAAGAAATTAAGACTGATTCGTTGTTTAGAATAATTTCATTTGTTGATTCCATTAACTTGAATTGTCCTTTTTCATTATCTTTGGTGCAAACCGAATTTTTTATTTGGGAAGTGTTTATACGACACACCGAACTTTTTCCCAATGAAGACAATGCAAATGATAAATAAAAAAGGAAGTAATTTAACATTCACAGAACCCTGAAATTAATAATAAGTTTAATTCAGTTTAGAAAATGATATCTAAAATATAAATAGAAACAAAAAATGAAATTCATAAATCACTTCATTTCATCAATAATTTTTGATAAATCAGATGCAATTGATAATATTTTTTGAATTTCTATTTGCTCATCTCTTTCAGCAAGTACTATTTTTCGTTGTATATTCCCTAATTTCTTCAATAAAGATTCTTCCATTTGTCGATTTTCATTTGAACATTTCTTTTTCGATAACCAATCAACGGGTTGTTCAACTAACAAAGAGTTTTGGTCAACTCTCATACATATTGAAGTACCTTCAATAGAAACTCTGTGTTCTGCGAGTGCAAATGACAATTCTATCAAAGGGCGAATGTCTTCAACAGGGGGATATTTCATTAATCTCCTCAAAGAATAACTTTCATCATCTCTTTCAACAATATCATTTCTCACATAAAGTAATAAAACTACAAAAAGTGAATCAACTAATTTCAGTTGATGTCCAAAAGCAAATATCGCGTCCCAAACAACAACAACATCGTCAATATGAAATTCTCTCGCATAAAGCATTCTTATCCATCTTAGACCAAACACAGCAGGAACGACATTGTGTCTAATTAAGGTGGCAAAGTATTTTGGGTCATATTTAGCGATTGATTGAAATAATTTTTCGCAGCGGGTGTGAATTAAAGAATTTGTTGAGACGTCTCTACTTTTTTTTTGTTCATAAAATATTCCTAAAATGGTCATCAATTTTTCAAACAAAACATACATATCAGCTTCTACTTCTTCTAAACACATTACTACTTGTAAAATTCCTTTTTCAATCGTTTCTGAATGAATTAATTCAGCGTCAAATATAAGTTCTCTAATAAACACTGCCATAATTTCATGAAAACCTTGTTGATAACCCAAATCAATATGTTCCCTTGCGAAGATATATAAAGCTCTGCTAATTTTATTTCTTAAATCGACATTACAAAAGAAATCGATATTATTAAATAAACGTTCAATATCTTTTTTAATTTTATTTTTTAAATCAGTAATTTCTGAAGAAGTTGATTTTGATAATAATGGATCTATTACATTCTTTTCATTTTCATATTTCTTTATTAACTCTTTATATCGTTTTCTTTCATTTATACATTTGTCCGTCCAATTCGAATTGACTGGTAATGGAAGAACCCCAAGCCATATTTTCCATGCAATTGTTCTTAAATTATGTCTTGTAATCATTCCTTCAAAAGCCAATTTTTTAACAGATTTAATACTGCTATCATTGACAAACATTGTTTCAAAAATTTTTTGGGCAGTTTCCATATAGTTATTTCGTTTTGGTTTTGTTGTTCATTTATTTTTTGTTTTTTTTTCTTTTTTCTTTTTTATTTTTATTTTATTTTTTATTGTTGAGTTTTTGTTTTTGGTTTAATGTTCGAATTTTTTAGTAACTGGCATTATTAATTTCGGTCTTTCGTACAAAATTGTAATTTTAACGAATGTAATTCTTCTGAAATTTCAAATGATTATGAAAAGTAGATGTTTTTGTTTGTTGACATTATAAAATGCTTTCTGCAATTGAAAATATCATGAGTCTTTATTTTTGAGTAGGTTAAGACAAATTAAAACCCTTCAGTCTAAAAAGAGACAAGCAACTGTTTAAAAAATGGATTTTCAATGGGTCGACTTGTTTAACAAACCCCAAGTTTTTATCTATTCCTCATATTTTTTAACTTAAAAACCAAAAAGAATCGAAAAGAAAAAAGGATTGTTCCAGACTCAAAACAAAATGATAAAAATATAATTGTCATCACTTTTTTCAATTCTTAACAACTTTTTAACCCTTCTTAAGGCAACAGTTAGAATCTTTCTTTTCATTTTTATGCTTACCTTTATTATTCTCTTGTTCGCTTTTCGTTCAAATGCTGAATATGATTGCAAAGCAATTGGTGTTTCTTTTGATGATAGATTTACTGACGAAAAATGTTTAAATTACTCAAATACATTGTCTTATTATTTCAATGACAGCTTTACAATAAACACAAGTTCTTTCTCTGTTGGGTCTATTAATACTGAAGGAATACTCTCATTAAATAATAATGGGGGTTTGTGGAGTTGCAAGGATTTAATTCTTTTAGGTAGTTCGCAGGTTTCATTCAATGGAGCATTCCGAAGTGAAAATATTAATTTTGGTTTTGAGTCCAAAGCAATAATATTTGGGGATTTTACAATAAATGGAACGGTTTCAGTTAGTTCACCACCTATAGTAAATCATATTCCAATCGTTGTATGGAATTCGAATAAAATAAATTTGATGAAACAAACTTTTGGCATTGGAAACCCAATTGGAAATGAAAATTGTTTTGATGTTATTTCTTTTTGGAATATTTCTTCTTTGGATTTTGATGATACTGCCGATCATTATTCTTCATCAGATCCAATACCATTTTTTCATGGAAAGGCCTATTTATTATCAAATAAAAAGTTATTAAGATTTTGCCCAAATACAAGTGATTTGGATTACAAAGTGAAGTGTAAAATGAATGGAACAAATTATTTAAAAACGTATTCTGGAAAGGGGGACTATAGTTTTACCCATCCACATTGTCCTTGTGATGATGAAACAACTGACTGTTATTTAGAATTTGATTCCGCATTGACCTCTGTAAATTTCAACCAAACCGATCTTGTGAATACAACTTTCCATATTTCTCACGACATTACTTTTAATGAAATTGACTTTTACAAAAGAATTGAAATTGATGAAAACGCTTTATTAACAATTAACAATTGGTGTTTCGGTTGTATAAATTACATCCAACTGCCATATTTTAATATTACAAACGATGGGGGCATGTTGTCTTCATTTAAATTTGAAACAGAAACAAATACTTTAATCCTTGAAGGTAACAATAAAGTATTTCAAACTTCAAGCCCAGAAAACAAAACAATTAGTATCAATGGAAATGGTTTAATACTTTTATATCAACTAGAACAAAAAACAATATATTCAATTAAAAAAAAGAAATATTCATTGAATGTTGAATTGAAAAATGATAAAAAAATAAACAACACCTTATTTTTATTTGAAAATGGAATAAAAACAAGTAATGGATATTGTTCCGTTCTAATTTCTAATTCAACTGGAGGTAATAAATGTGTTTATTGCCAAGACAATTATCAATTAAGATTAGATGGACTATGTTCAAAAAACTATAACTGTGAAAGTATTTATGATAAACAGTTTTGCAACAAATGTGAATACGGTTTTATTTTTAATGATAGACTTTCTTGTATCATATCTCCGGATTGCATGGCTGGACATTCCTCTTTTTGTGAAAGATGTACAGATGGATATGATTTAAACAATGGAATATGTTTTATTAATGAAAATTGTACAAAATCAGTTCGAAATCATTGTGTTGAATGTAAAGAAGGAAATAACTTGAATCATTGCGAAGAATGTTCAAATGGATGTAAATTATGCCATAGCATCAATAATTGTACACTTTGTAAAGATGGATTTATTCTTCAAGAAAATGGAAGTTGTTTGATTAAAGACGATAAAAATGCTGAATTAGCAACACAAAAAACAATTACATCATGTAAAGATGGTTATTATATTGAAAATGGAATATGTAATGAATGTGTTAATTCAAGTTATTGTGTTGTTAATCAACAATTTAAATGTTCAGAAGGATATTACAATGATAATAACACATGTATTTCTAAAACATGTGAAATCAAAGATGAAAATGGAAAATGTGGAATAGAAATAAATCAATGTAAAGACAATTTAATTGTAAATGGAAGATGTGTTGAATGTGAAAATGAATATCATCCAAATATCAAAGGAGATTGTGTTACAACACAAATAGATAATTGTAATGATCACAATTTATTTGGATGTAAAAGATGTTCAGATGGATATTATTTAGATTCAAATCTACAATGTCAAGAATGTTCAAATGAATGTGTAACTTGTATTAAATCATCAGATTATTGTTTAAGTTGTGAAAATGGTAAATATTTAACAAATCATACTTGTTTAGAAAACACTGAAATAAAAGAAACATGTGAAGTATTATTACCAGATGGAAGTGGATGCGCAATATGTAAATCAGGATATTATCGAGAAGGAAAAGGATGTGAAACATGTTTAACAACATGTCAAACATGCAATCGAAATACAACATGTTTAGAATGTAAAGATGGATATTTCATGAAGAATGGAGGAAAATGCAAATCAATCAAT